>PVJH01034353.1:0-20691 GCA_004026705.1 Nesogale talazaci | reverse complement strand
TGTAGATGGTTGGTAGTTATTCTTGCCAACAATTTAAAGTTGGTGCTTTTGATTTATGGTGATGGCCAGCTGTTTTGATTTGGTGAAACAGCCATTTCAAACTACATGGGAAGAAGAATATGGGAGTGTTCAACTTAGCAAACGTCTTTCATGTAAAATCTGTGGTGACAATTTAACTGCTCGCGCATACAATGTTCAGTGACACTACTTCAAACATAGTGTATCTCTTTCAAAAATCAATCCTGAAGATAAATTGGAATACAATCATCAATGTGTACAGAATTTAAGTAAACAGAAAGGGGCGATTCATAATTTTGTGAGTTCAGACAAGAGTTCAATGCATTCAACATATACAAGTTTTATTCTATCACTTGGATTAATTAAGCTTAGTAAACCTTTTACCGATGATGAAGTTTCTAAAGAAATTTTTCTTGACTCTGCTGAAAAGCAGTGATTTTCAAAACAAAAAAGAAATCTTGAGTAAAATAAAGAATGTCTTTTTCATCTTGAACTGAACAACCTCGTGTTATTGATATGTCAAAAGATATTACTACTCAGCTACAAAATGATGAGCAATCAGGTTGTTAGTTTGTCTGTAGATGAAAGAACTGATGTTGTAAGGTTTGCAATAGTTGCTCATTGTGGACCTATTGATTCTCCAGTTATTCATGAAGACTTGTGTGTACGATCACCAACATTAGGTACTATGAAAGGTATTGACATTTTAAAGAAAGTTTAATAATTCATTAGATTCAAAAGTGGAAGTGTTTTTTATTTGAAGAAAAAATTATTTTCTGTAGCAACTGATGGGGCTTCATCAATGTTAGCAAATCATGTTTACTTTGTAAACCTATTGCAGAAGGAACTTGGAAGACCCCTACTTTTATTTCACTGCATAATTAATGAAGAAAATGTATGTGCAAAAACTTCCTCAGAATAGTTAAATGAAGTGATGAGTGTAGTGATTAAAATTGCTAACACAATTATGTCTCATTCTGCCTTGAATCACAGAAAATTTAAGACTTTTTAAGAAGAAACTGAATGGGAATACAGTGATTTATTAATGTACACTGAAGTTAACTGGTTAAGCAGAGGAAAGGTTCTAAATTGCTTTGTGGAATGCAGTGATGCAATTGAAATATTTATGAGTGAAATTGGTGAGCGTTTCCTTCAACTCAAAGATAAAAATTGGCTTCTTAAATTAAAATTCTTAGTAGATATTACTAATCAGTTCAATGATTTAAATTTGCACCTACAGGTCAAAGAACAAACACTTCTCAAACTTTAGGAAGAATGGAAGTTTTTGTTGCAAGATAGTTCTACTCTAGGGTGACTTAGTAAAACAAACATTTAAATGTTTTGTGGAGTGAGGGTGTTTTGAGAGTAATGATAGCAACAAGTGTAAAAATGTGGCCTGCACACAACTGAGGTACGTATGGATCGGAATGGGAGTTGTATGAGCCCCAATAAAATGATTTATTTTAAAAAAGGAGAAGCGAGTAGCTTATACCAAGGGCTCAAGCAGAAAATATTTGGAAATGAAGATGGCAACATGTGTAAAAATATGCTTGATACGAAGATGTTATAAGAGCTGGAAGTGCCCCCAATTAAACGATTGGAAAAAAAACTCATAAAGAAATTAGAAATACAGAAGTAGATATGCTTCCAAGTTACATAGAGGCCATTCAAACTGAATTTGGAACCTGATTTCAGAACGTTAAAACCCATGGTTCTATGTTCAGCTTTATAATAAAGCCTTGTGAAATAGAGGACAGTGTGTTGGACCTGCAATGTTTCAATTTCTTTGAAATTGAAAATCCGGTTATGAAGTCAAATGACTTAAAAAAAAACATTTTTCAATGTGGATTGAAAAATCCAAGAAGACAAGTTGTAAGAAGACAAGTTGAATTTACTGATGAAAATCACTTAAGCTTGAAAGCTACATGTTGGGCATCACTTCCCTCCAAGTTTTCTTCTATCAAGAAAGTTGATTTTGCTTTTGGGTCCAGCTATCATGTCAACAGATATTTTCCCAGTTGAAATTCATTCTCAGTTCATCACGAAACAGGCTAACTAGTGAAGATTCAGAACCGGGGTCTTTTAAAAACAATGAACTATCACCGACATAGCTCACTCCTTACAGGGATAATGGAACGGCATCGAGGAAGATTAAGATTAAGTGTTCTTCATTAAACGGGGATTCGTTTGGTTTTCATGGGGTTTGCTTTTCTGCTAACATTTTACGATTTCTTTGAAGTTTTAGATATATTTGGTGATAATAAACATATAATTCTATATTGAAGATATATTGGACTATCCCATCTGTATACTGCTTTTTGTTTTCTGTATTCTAAGATAATGTGTGATCTAAAATGCAAACGATGTGACCCATCAGCTGGAGTTTTTGTGAAAAAAAATTGAAAAATGATCCACTTGAATACAATGTTGCTGAAACCACTGTTATAAGCCTACAGTTCTAAGGGAGAGCACAGCCTGACCCACCTTGCACTTGTCTCTGCTGGAAATTCAGCTAACAGTAGCTCATCTGACTGCTACTGGGGTGACCAGACAGAGGTCCCAGGAGGAGAACCTCCCTGAGTAAAGCCAGGTCCCTTGCAGAGAAGACCTCTGTGGGACTCAATGGGGCTGGGGGGTGGGTAGGGGACAGAGAGTAGGCTCATATTGTGAGAAGGTCACAGGAGATTCAGAAGTCTCTAACTCCTTCTGTTTGCTTGCAGGATTTACTCAAACCTGACACAAGCATTTACTGTAAGATCCACCCGCGATAAAAAATGTCTCCGTAGTGGCTGAGAAGAGGTGATCATTTCAACTCTCACGCAAGCAGTGTCAGGAGAAACACCTCCCAACTAACTGCATGCAATAAGGAAGGACTCCCAGTAAAATGGACTCCGGGCTTCAATCTGGCCACCACAAGCAATCTGGAATAGATCTGAAAACAGAGCCTCTTTTCCTCTCATTTTCTCTTTTTCTGCTCCTGAAAAGGTTCCCTTCATAATTCACGTGAACATTGGTGCCAATTCTCTTATCGCCCGTAAGATCCTGGCGTTTGACCTGCGGGAACACAGGTATCCCAGGAAAAGCAGCCATCTGAAGTCCTCACAAAGATGACAGTGCAGAATCCACTGCAGATGGTGGGGACTTCATGGACACAGGCCCTCTCAGTCCTTGTGTATGGAGCACTCTTGTCTGTTTCATCCAGGCCCTGGGGACCGCCATCTGACACACTGTCCTTTACCAGGAAGCTCACCTGTCACCTCTGTCCAGGACGTTGATTCCCTGAGGGCCCCTCTGCCGTTCTCCTGTGTGCAAAGGTCTAGCCCAGAGAACATCTGTGTGTCAGGGAGGTGATGTGCAGTCACCACGTGTGAACGTTGGGAAACCAATGGTGGGGATGAGCCAGAATTCAGGACCCCAACAATCTCCTGATAGGTACTGCCCCATCATCCAGAGGACACTTTCAGTCTGTTCTGGAAACAAATTTGATTCTTTTGCTGAAGAGGAAAGCTCATAGTCAGTAGGCTGTGCAGACGCTGCCCAAGTGTTGGCTGTCATCAGATGATGTTATTGTTTCAGTGTGTCTTGGAGTTAGTTCTGAGCCATCGTAACCTTATGCATGTAGGAAAATCCACTGTCGGATCCTGTTGCATGCTCACATCATTCGTGTGCCTGAGCCACTGCGCCAGCCCCGGGTCAATGCAGCCCTTTCAGATCCCACCACTTTTTCACTAACCCCTCCCCTACCATTTTACCGCGAACTGAGTCCGTCTCAAGATACTTTTCTCTCCTGAAAATGTGTCCAAAGCATTTGAGACACTATCTAAGAATCCAGGCCACGAAGAGGCACTCTGGCCTCTACATCTTCCAAGACAGAGCCGCTTGTGCTATGAACAGTCCATGGCATTGCCATATTCTTCTCCAGCACCACAGATGTTAATTCGAGGCCCAATTTGGATATGCTTATGAGTCACATCCTTACTTGGCAATTCTTGAAAGAAGCATCAGTCGAGTTCAGAAACACAGTCCATTAGATTATCTTCCACCCAAAACCTCTTTGGAGCAAGGGAAGACACAGAACAAAGAGGAGCAGTCACCTCTTTTTGTGACCATGGAATCTCTTTCTCTGGGAAGACTTTCATGAAGATCCAGGTTCATTCTTCCCTGAGTTCTCACCAAAAACATCCTCTCTAAGCTGCTCTGAGTGTCTGGAATGCATCACATTGGGAGTTGATGTAAAGAGTTTACACTTAACAGGAAAAAGTGAGCTTCACAAGAGCAGGATGAAGCCAGGAGCAGGCTCTGCTCTCCTCCTGCCCTGCAGATTCATGGGGGTCTTCTCTGGTCTCAGCTACTAAGAATAAAAAGAAACAAAGATGCGATAGCCATTTCCAGCCACATCCTTTGCAACACCCGGCAGGGCAGATTGCTGCACCCACAGGGAGACTGAGGGCCTCCTCCAGCCTCCATGAGTCTCCCTGCCCTGAGACTCAGCCATCCTGAGTGTAACATGGGGAGATTTTTTCATGACTAACTCCTGAGTCCAGGGCCTGCCTTCGGAATCGCAACCCATCACCAAGTATGGAGTTTCTCAAGCACAATGTCCTGCTCCCTGGTCTCTGGACAAGCATCTGGCGATGAATAGCTGAACTGAACCCTGGGACCCTCTGCCCTAACTGCCAGGTAGAGTCTTCTACTGGTTCCAGGGGTCTTTGTCACATTCCAGCCAGCAGAGTAAACAATCCTCCTGAGAAACTATCAGAAGGCTCATTTTCCTGCTGCCATCACTCTGCCTGTGACCACAAGGCAAGAGGAACTGACTAGAGTCTCTCACAGACACCACATTTTCCTCTCTGCCATCTTCACCCCACCCACAGTGGGAAATCTGACCCCCTTAGTTTTGGTCCTTACCTGCTCCTGGGCTCAGGCCCAGCCCGGGAAGCACCCAAGAAGCCCCCACACTCACACACTCAGGTGTGCAATGGAGTGGGTCACCTCAGAGTTCATGAAGGGCCTCCTCCTGCTTGGGATGGGCAAAGACCCCTCCTCACAACCCTCATCTGAAAACTCTCCACCTTACCCTCTCCCCAATCCATGTGCCACACTGTCAGCCTTTGTCATCTCTCATGGACATAGCACCCACCTTCTGAAATTGTGACTCACCTGTCACTATAGTGGGTGAGCTACTTCTAGGTCTCCCTCTTTACAGGACTAGGGTAGAAATTAGCATGCACCACCTTTATACAAATCCATTTGCACATTTACCTCTCAATAGCACACACATCCTCTGACCAGAATCTCATTTCTCAGAACTGTGAGCCCTTGGATGGCAAGACTGTGACTGTGCTCTCTGGGCTGAGACCAATGATGAGGGCACAGCCCACCTCAAGGCTTCTGCAGGCACAAGTTATTTCCAGGTGACATCAACACCCACAGGTGGGACAGTCATGTGCACGAGGATGCTCACTGCAAACCCTCCGGCGAGTATGAAAAGTGGAAAAAGTCCAAGTGACCAAGTCTACAGGTTTAATAAGACATCACAGTTGTGTTGATCTGGGTAGACTACAGAAACAATTTATAGCAACTCATATGTGGATAGGGAAGAGATTTATATACAAGAGAAATCAAATATTGAGAAATTATCCCAGTCCAATGTAGATCAAGCTACATGCTTGATACAAATCTATAAAGTCCTCTTCTAATTTAGGCAACATATGCGATGGTACCAAATGCAGGAAGATCACAGGCAAGGGAGGTGGGGGTTTCCTGGATCCAGTGGCTTTTTCAGCACCTCAGTGTCACTAGGATCTCTCTGTGACTTCTCTGGCTCTAGAAATCTGGTTGCATCATGATAGGTCTGGGTGACTTCTCCAATTTCCAGGGTGCGGTGCCATGTAGCTTGTCAGTAAAGCATCATCTTGGGGAGTGAGCATAGAGAGTCTGTCTCATGCCAGGAGGAAATCCAGGAGTTCCCAGAAGTCTCAGGAGTTCATGCCCACATGGAGGCCTCATTGGTTATATATTGATTGACAGATCAGACTCCACCCCTTCACACATAATTCTCTCAAATTGACACCAGATGATGGTAACTGCCACAGCAGTGCATCCCTGAAATAATGGGCACCCATGGAGGGCTAGACTGGGGCGCAGGGGCCTGACCAGACAGGGGTACCTGCCTGCCACACATCCCTCACCCTGGGAGAGGGTGTCCAAGGAGACAGTGCCAGTCAGTTAACAAATGAAGGACACTTTACTAAAGGAGGCACAGCAAACCTCCAAACTGGAGATGTCCTGGAAGTGGACATGTCCCCCCTAATCTCCACATGCTGGTTAGTCTGCACATCAACAGCAGCTGAGAGGACTTGGGTGACCATCTCTACAAACCAGGAAGAGGAATTCAGAGTTCACCACTGTATTCCCCATCCCCATGAGTATCACTGAGTATCTTGGAAAAAAAACCCTTGGACCTTCCTGTACACACACACACACACACACACACAAGTATGTGGCTCACTGCTGCTTCCACATTAGGCGGGGGCAGACAGAAGTTCTGGCTTCCTTCCTCTCTGAAAGAGCAGCTACTGTGTACAGGCGTGTAATGGACAGAAAGCCCTCACACCCTGGAGAAGCACCATGCAGAAGGGAAGGGAAGCATGCATGATGAGAAAGGAAGAACACAAAATCAGAAAAGCATCATTGGGAATAAGTATCTCTCAGGTCATTTTTCATGCCTATTTTCACATTTCCGAATCCATTTTAGGATATGTCAATAACAATCCAAAACTACTGGGCAAAGGAACTTTTCCTTTTATATGTATCTAATTGTACACCAGAGGGGAAGGGCGAGATAGCTACTCTGAGCTTGGAGCTTGGTGGCCATGCCCCTGTGAGAGAGGACTGCTGACCAACCCCACCCCACCCAGTATGGCCCACAGTCCATCAGAGTCTATACCTCAGGAGCCTCCCCTCAGGCCTCTGGTCTCCTCAAGGCCAGCTGTCCCCATGCCCTCAGGTCCCCTGGACTTTGTCGGCTCCTACATGCATCCACGCCCTGCCCACCTGAAGAATGTCCCTCCTACTCCAGGCTCTCCCACTACATACTCAGTCTTCAATAAACAGCACTCACTCATATTATTGGCTCAGCCCCAAACTCACTTAGCAGAGGAACTCTGCCATCCCAGTTCAGCTCAGACACAAGGGATACTTCCCTTCGGCACCTCTTTGTCCATTACAGGGGTTCTGTTCCCTCCAAACACATCTGACCCACACTGTAGAATCTCAGGGTCTAGTCCAGGCATGACACATACTCAAAAACCACCCATTTCCAGGGAGAGGAGAAAGCACACACTATCTGACTCCTGGGAGTGGGGGAACATTCTGGGAAGAGACAAGGCAGCTGCATCTGCAGGAGAGGAGGCCAGGAAGTGCCCAAAGCTGCCCTCAGTGACGTGGGACTTTCATCCCATGAGGAACCAGGAGGGACCAAAGGGCCCTTTAATCTTGACATATCAGAATCTGATTGGTCCAGGTAACTGACCCACCTCCTCTCCCTACCATCTCTAATTTGTAAGAAACAATATATTTGATAGGAGGCCTCTTCCTTCCTCTTTGCTTGGAGCCCTAACCTGACCCTAAACTCTGGACTCAACATCCCTGAGAGGACTAGGACCAGGGGGCGCTGAGGCCCCTCCGAACCACAGTTAGCCAGGGGGCAGCTCCTCAGACCCAGAGAACCTGCTCTGTGGAAACACCTGATTCGGCTTCCGTGAATGATCTTATCAGACCCCAGATTGGGGTGAGAGAGACACCCTGCCCTGACTCCCTGAAGGATGAAAGCAGGAATGCAAGAGATGTGCCTCTGTATTCAGCTCAGAGAACTGTGAACCCACTAGGACCTCTCCCCTAACGGGAAACTGACAGGATCCTAATCCCAAAATGGGACTGCTCCAGGGCCTGGGCCCTAGGGGGAGGACTTGAGTGGATGAGAAGCAGAGAGTTGACCTTGACACAGGGGCAAATCACCTCGTAGGCATGTAACCACATGCTTGCTTGTGCTCACCTGTATCTTCAATGCGATAGGAAGTTGCAACCTGTTCATCCAGGGGAGAAAGCACAAACAATCCCATCCTTGCCTTGGCTTTTGGGTATTCCAATGCTGCCTTACCGCCACACCCTGGTGCAGTCATGGGGGAAACATAGGACAAGGCGGGAACAGACTCCTGCATCAATGTCCATACCTGCAATCTCAAACATCTCAGGAGACTCCTTCCCTAAAACCTGGGAGGCAGAGAGCTGCTCCCGGGTAGTACTTCCAACAAGAAGAATAATCTTCAAGATCCTGGAGTCAGGGACCTGCCGACAACTTGCATCCTCTCCTTGGGCTCACCTTGCACTTGAGTCAAGGCAGAACAGCCTGCAGGGCCTGCAGGGAACAGGGCCTGAGATTGACCCACAGCCCGGATGTAGACCCTTCTCTTATCCAAGGTCAGGGTCAGGGTCAGCATGCCGGATATAGCCCCAGATATTGATAGCAGGTCTCATTGGGTCCTTCAGGAAGAAATAACACAGAAAACAAATGATTTCCCCTGAGAAGTGCTCCTGGCTTTTGGCTAAGGGGGCAGAAAGAGATTTCTACCTTTTCTCCCAATAGACCGAGATAGGTCCCTCCTGCGTGTCAGTTCTGTCTGTCGCTTCTTCTGAGCCTCTGGGGTCTTTTGTTATCGGTAGTGCCTGCTCAGTTCCCTCTTTCTGCTTTCCCATGGGAAAGACAAGTGGGCCATAAGACCATCACCTGGGAAGAAGAGAGAGGCTGCCAGGACAGTCAGAGAGAACATGCATGGGCTCTGAACCATCACTCAGCCAACAGATCCCAGAGAGAGGGTCTCCCTGACATATTGACCCAAGGACCTGAGCTTCCTAACCCCAACCTCCCATCACCAGTCTTCTTTCCTCAAGACCCCCTGTCAGCTCCCACCACTGCCCCAAGGAATTGTAACTCTCTCCTGGACAGTTAAAATTTTTGACTCTAACTCTGAAAGCAGACACCAGGCTTAGGGGTTCACTAGACAGAAGAAAGTTGGTCCCTCTCACCCATCATCTTTCAGCTTCACCTCTTTATCCTATCTGTAACCTTCTGGCAATGGGTCCTAGTGGTGGACAGGGCGTGGTGGCGGTGGTGGAGGTGGTGGTGGTGGTGATAGTGGAGGTGGTGCTGGTATTGGTGGTGGAGGTATTTGTAGTGGAGGTGTTGGTGGAAGTGGTTGTGGTGGAGGTGATGGTGGAGGAAGGGTTGATGGTGTAGGTGATGAGGAGATGATGGTTGTGGAGATGCTGATGTTGGTGGAGGTGGTGAGGTGGTAATGATATCTGTGGTGGTGATCAGGGGTTGGACTATCAAGGTTAAGGTCACAGATTCAAGCCCAGGAGTGGGAGAAAGATGAGATTATCTGTTTCCATAAACAGTTCCAGGCTCCAACACCCTCTATGGGGTCGGTTGAGTGCTAATCAATTTCTTGGCAGTGGGCTGGTTGCTTTGCTCTCAGACTTCTGTGTATCCATGAGCGGATGAGAATGCACCCTCACCGACAAGTTCACTGGCTCTCACCCTACAGGGCATCTCAGCATTAACAGTGCCGCTGTCACAGTGAATATCTAGGGAAACTTTTCGAGAGCATTACCTGGATGCCTGGAGGTCATTCTGCTGTACAACCAGAGGAAGGTCTCGGTGATAAGACACCTTGGTATCATGTCTGCATCCCCTGTTCCGAAGGGTGCAAATAAATGAATTGAAAGGGAACTGGAGAATTGACTGTGGCCTCTGACCCAAGACTTTGGGAAATAACTCAGCCTGGGGGACTGAGGCAGTGGGCTCCCCACAGCATCCCAGTGGGATGACTGGAGAGTCAAGGCTCAGAAAACGGAATCAGCAGAAATTTTTCTTATAGACAGAAGAGAAAGGGCAAGAAGTGACCTTGCCTGCAATGATGGAAGGGGAGGGAAGAAGAGTCTTAAGGCTGGCCCTGCCCCCAGCCCACGTGACCTAGGGAAGCTCCCACCCCAGAAGGAAGGACTACAGAGCTAAAACCTCTGGGCACCACTGTGTGAGCAGTTCTGGGGCGAGAGTTCTTCGCACAGAGGGATCAGAGAGCTGCAGCAGGGACCTATGGAACCCCCCTCAGTCACTCCCAGCAAAGGACGCATCTCCTGGAAGGGGACACTGCTCATAGGTAAGAGGGCACAATTGCCTGTGGTGGGGTGATACAGGGGAGAAAGAGAAAGACTGAGGTTTCCTGGACAGGTCAAGAGTCTGGAAGGGGACAGAAAACTCTGGAAATGTCCTTTAGCTGGAATTTTCTTGGAATGGAAGAAAAGCAAACACTCACTGCCATCAAGTCCATTCTGACTTGTAGCCATCCTGCAGGGCAGAGCAGAACTGTCCCTGAGAGTTTCCACAGCTGTGAATCTTTTCTGGAGCACAAAGCCCTTCTTGCTTCTGTAGCATACCTGCTCTGTTCAAACTGCTGACAGTGAATTCTTGAAATCAATCACATATATAGCCTGGGGACTAAACTTTAAACTTGCCGGTCAGTTTCATGAATGAGGACCTCCATGGATTGCTGAGACAGGAATCTGAGGTCTCTCTAGGCCCAGGGGCGAAACACGGGACAGGAAATAGCCCTCTTCTCATGGGGCAGAGGGAAAGAGAGAAGCACACAGATTTGCATGTGATGGAAGACACAGAGCAGGGACAGGACAGTCGTGGGGACAGAGGTCTCTAGATGAGATGTCAGGGAAGGCAACCACCCAGGATGCTGCTGAGTGTGAGCAGGCACCTGAGGACCATGAATGAGGGAGCCCTGCTGCCCCCTGGGGGAGAGCATGAGAACAGGAACATTACAGGCTCTCAGGCTCTCAGCAGTGCTGACCTTCAGAAGCTCCCTCCCTCCTTGTCCCAGGGCTGAGAGAGACCTGCTCAGACTCAAGGGCCCACCCAGCTTTCCCTCAAAACATCATTGTTCACATGCTGATGTCACTTTCTCTCTCTCTTCTCCCCTAGTCTCACTGTTGCTCTCATGGAGCCCGCCCACCACAGCACAACTCTCCATTGACTCCGTGCCCTGCTCAACTGCTGAAGGACAGGATGTTCTTCTCCATAATCCTTCACCAGCAGAGGCTGTATTCTATGACTGGTATAAAGGGTACAACATAGATCCCAAGGATCACATTGTAGCATGTGTAATATCATCTGGAAAAGTTTCTAAGGGGCCAGCCCACACTGGTGAAGAGACCATATACCCCAATGGGTCCCTGCTGTTGCAGAATGTCACCCTTTCACACATAGGAGCCTATTCACTAGTAATAACAAAAACAGATGCAGTGTCTGAGACATTGACTGGACAGATCCATGTATTCTGTGAGTCATGCCTCTCTGCCATCTGGGTGTGGAGAGGGGTTAATTCTACTTTAAGGTAATGGTTCACAGGTCTGGATCCATTGCTAAGCTTCACTTATTTTTCTAGCCCATTGCTGGATTTTAGCTTTTCCATCAGAATTCCTCTCCTACCCTGCAGATTCTCCAAGCAGCGGGGAGCCACTGATGGAGATTCACTCAGTGTTTCCTGCCTACTCCTGAGAGATATCACCTGACAGTCACTCTGGAAGATTTGAAAGACGAACACTTGAGTTTTCTGGATCCTCACAGACAATCTCAGTCCCAAGAGGATCCTTCCCCAGACCCTTTCCTAGGCCTGACTCTACCTGGTCCTGGCCAGCCTGTGATCAGGGTCCATATTCAACCCACAGGGAGGCTTATGGGGAGTCACAGATACTGGCTGCAGAGTTTGGCTACTGAAGGTAGGGCTCAGCCACAGAGTTCACCTAGCCCAGGCCTGGGGGAGGGAGTCCTTCCCAGAGGAGACCAAGACACCCAGGTCCTCAGGTGACTGCCTCCAAGAATTAGACAACTCCAGAGGCAGGTCGGGGTCCCAGGAAGAAAGAGCAGAAGATGCCACAGAGAGTCTTTTTCCATTGGAGGGAGTCCTCAGGTTGAGGCTGACAGTCAGACACACCACTGACTGGATTAGGAGACCAGCTCCCAGACATCCAGTTTCTAGTTGGACAATTGGGAATGTGTTGAGGTCAATGAAGACAGTTGTGCCAACTAGATACTAGTTATTGATTCTACTGAGGGGAAACTGAGGCATGGAGAAAAGGACTACTGAATCAGGCTCACAGGGACCATGACTATCAGATCAGTTTCGCACCAAGACCTTGATGCCTCCATGGCCCTGATCTCCCCCTCCAACACTGCTGGCCTCGTTGGGGTTATGTGGGGAGTTTGGACCTTGAAAGCAGCCACTGGTTCATATACTTCATCTCAGGCATCCCTAGTTGGAAGGAAGATATTTGTATGTGAGGAGAGGGAAGGGAAAGCATTAAGCAAGTGAACAGATAATGAAGTTTTACCTTAGAACTCAATTCCTTACTTCAACACTCAGGTATTGGCAGGTATACACAGGGATCCACCCCCATACCGACAAACCATGTGCTCCCTAAATTGTAGGGGTGTCACTACTTTGTTTGTTGACTGAACTATTCTGTGTCTTTCCCACTGGGGTACAAAGGAAAGAACTTTGCTTTATCTCTGCCCATACATACGTAATCCAGTGGATAATAAATTGCTTTAAACTTGGGAATACATGAATGAATTACAATCTCTCATAAGAGTTCATGACAAGGACCTCTTCAGTATCCCCGAACATATCAGTTCTTCTAGCTTGATTTCTTTCCTGGAATTCCCCTCTGATCAATTCTGTCCCCTCAGCAGGCTCACCTGTCTCTCCCCACCCATGTAACCCATGATTTCAAGCAGCCACCAGCACCTACCTCTAACTGCCCTGTGATCTATGTTGCATGTCAGGACTTAGCCTAATTTCTTCTAAAATCCTTTATACCAAAATTGCTTCTAGCAACTGAACTTGGATCTTTGAGTCATTCATAATCATTTTCAGATATGGAAGAAATTGAAACATTTCATCGAATTTTTTTGCGGGGGGGTGGACATCACTGCCTCTGGTGGTCGTGGGCGCTACCCAGTGCTGCTCCTAAGAGCCGCCGCTGGATTTGAACTGCCAAGCCCGCGGGCCGCAGTCCCACACTCAACTACTTACACCACCGGGGCTTAGCCCCATTTCATCTAATTTATATCCAAATCCACCACACACTAGTGGTTTATGATGGTCAGGTCCTCAGCAAGTTTGTACTCTCCCTCACTTCCTAGCAGTATTCCCTTTGCATTTAGAATGCTCACCTGTATGTCAGAAAAAAGAAGTGTTGTCTCACCTGTCCTCAGCAAAAAATACAAGGGACTTTAAAGATCAAGGAGAGCGAATAGGGTCTTATCTTGACAGTCAGCCAGTACATGGCTATACCCTCAGTCTTTTCTATTTTGTTCCCTGGATTCAAGTCTATGGGGCCATCGCCTCTCTTCAAACACTGAGAAGAATTTCCCCGTTTTCTGCCCCCCTGGCTTGACCACTGGAGTAAACACTGGGCTTCCTCCTGGTCTTAGAGAGTGTGGTTTCTATTTCTGCTCCTTATTTTTAATACAAAGACTATCAGAGATTCTATCATTGCAGATATATAGAAGATCTTTGAACAAAAAAAAATTGTATCTCAGAAACACAATGTAAAATCAGTCCGTTGGAGGGGCCATAGCAAGCTCATGGTGAAAATAATGAAACTGGGGACTAATCAAGAGTCTTGTCAGATAGGAGTCTAGGGATAGCCAGGGATGATCTCTTGTCTCTAGTCTTGTGACTTTGCATGAGAAAATGAAGCTATTCCATCAAGATTTGAAAAAATCAGAATTTTTTACTTTTCGAGATGAAATTAGCAGGTAAAGCTGACATTTTGAGCACTCCAATTGCCAGTTATTTTTCTTGGAATGCAAATATGTTTTATGTGTTAAAGACTCTAGGTTGGCTACGAGATGCACAATGTTAGCTTTAATTGGAATTTGCCTTTGCAGGAATCAAAGATATCAAATGAGGTCATCTCTTCTCTGATTTCTCTGTCAGGGAAGTTACCCAAACCCTCCACCCAGAGCAGCAGCTCCAACCCCTTGGAGGACAAGGACCCTGTAACCTTATAGTGTGAACCTGAGACTCAGAGCACAATCTACCAGTGGTAGCATCTACCCTGTGACACTCAAGACTTGAAGGATTGCCAGTGTATTAACTGCCTCACACATGTGAGTGCACTCAGACATTTGTACTCCTTTATAGATTAATTGTTTATTTCTTCTGTTATCGACATACCTATATAAACATATGTTAAATAATTAGTGTCTTGGTTCTGTTTCTCTAGAGAACCCTGTCTAAAATAATAGCATCAAAGCTATCTATGCAAAATCAACAGCCAACATAGTAATCAGTGGAGAAAGACCAAAAAATCCCACTGAAACAGGGAACAAGACTAAGGATGGCCCTTGTCCCCACTACTGTTTAAAAATTTGTTGGCGGTCCCAGCTAACAAAATACTACAAAGAAAAGATGTCAAAAGTATTTATTTGGAGAAGGATGGAAATTTAACATTATCCACACTTGATATGATTTTATATAATTAAAATCCCCCAAGCTCCACAAATGGAGTTGGAAGTAATTGAGGAATATGGTACAGTGACAGGATACAAGATCAACAAACAGAAGTCTATCAGACTGCTATACATATCAGACAAGATCCCGGAAGAGGTGTTTAAAAAAGTAGTACCATTTACAATAGCCAGCACAAATTAAAATATCTAGGGATACACCTGACTAAAAGACCAAAATATTTGTAACTACAGAACACCATTACAAGAATCTAGAGTGATCTAAACAAATGGAAGAATACCATGCTCATGAATTGGAAGACTCAGTATAGTCAAGTTGTCGGTTCTGACCAAGGGCCTATATAAGTTCAGTGCGATCCTGATGCGAATACCATTATCCTTCTTCTAAGAAGGTCCTAACGCAGGACCTGACATATCACAGATGTGCAATAACATTCATTTAATGGAGGAAAACTAACTAGGTCACCTCCCATGCTGATTGCTGAGGGTCAGAGCACACTCCACACACGCAGAGGTGCCAGCAGCATCCACACAGGACAAAGCTATAAAGGACCTATGGTGGTTATCCCCGGGATATCCTTTTAATCCTCAAAATGTCAAGAAGCACAGGGATCTGCTGACATTGAGCACAGTGACCTAAGTAGCGCCAAGAAAACTCATTTAGAGCTGTGAACTGTACCTTGCGAGTGGTCACAGAGCAGTAAGGGTGAGATTTCCCACCACCAAGAATCCCTGCTCTGTGAGGATACCCAGTCTGGTTTTCTGATTCATATTCCCAGTTCCATGGAGTCCTTGGGATTAGAAGAACTCACAACATGGATTGAAGGCAGGATTTCATAGGATCCACCTTTCCTAGGAGAAGCAAAGCCCCAGAAGGGTCTCCCCTCCCTCAATAAGTGACACACAGGATCCCAGCACCCTAGATGGGAAGATGCGCCAGTGATCAGTCCTGTGGAAAGGTCACTTACAGATGGTTGGTCAAGAACATGTATCACCTTGAGGTAATAACCCAGCACTGTGATAGGCATTGCAGGGCAGAGAGTAGGGCAGGTGGAGCAAGGCAAGCTCCCAGGTCATTTTTATCTAGGGGAGCCAAAAACACCTCACCAAGCTCTTCATTGAAAGCCTTGAGGACAGAAGGTTACTTTTGGACAGTATATCCAACTGGGGGAACAGCCCTCAAAACTCCAGAACCAACAGTCCTCTGAACAACTTCCACTCTCCCCTTTAGCACACCCTACACTGAGGTGGGACCAGAGCAGCCTGCAGACCTGCAGTGAAGAGAATCTGAGCATGGTCTACAACCTGAAGGTGAAATGTCATCTTACTCAGGGTCAGGACTAGGTGGTGTTCATTGGAGCACAGGCGACATCAAAGGTGCCTCAATAAACATTAGCCACAGGTCCCTTCAGGGCCTCCAGAGGGAGACATAAAACAGGAAAAGAGTATATCCCCTGAGACATGGGTGTGGTTTTGTTCACAGGTGGACGCAGAGAATGGTTTCCATCTTTTATGCCCACGGACCCAGATGAGTTCCTCCTAGAGTCCAGCTCTGTCCTGTACCTCCTCCCTGAGACTCAGGGGCCTTGTGTTGTATGGGGTCCCTCTGAAGCGCCTCAATCTCTTCTTTTGGACACCTGTGAGTAAGGAAAGGTGAGCATGGTCACTCTTCTGGACAATGACACAGGTTGCCCAGGACAGTCAGAGAGAACAAAGATGAGCTCTGACCACTCCTCAACCAACAAATACAGAGAAAGACCCCCCCCCCCAAAAATGCATTGCCCTGAGGACATGGGGCCCACAGTCCCCAAGCTGCCATCACCAGTCTTCTTCCTTTATGACCCTCAGGAAATGTCCCTGCTCACCCTCCCTGGAATAGCATCTCACTCCAGGACACCAGAATCTTTGTCTCTATTTCAGGAAGCAGAGGGCATTATGGTGAAAATCACCCTTGGAGATATGTTTCCAGGAAGATTTGCTGTCTCCAACACCTATATTGGGTCGGCATGACTATTAATCAATTTGATGACAGTTTTTTGCTTTTCTGGCTTTCATGTACACAGGACAGGATCAGACATCATCTCCACCAATCAGATCACAGATTCTCGGTCCTGCGGGGCATCCTCACCATTCACTGCGCAGCTGCTGCAGGGGCATTTTAAGACATCATCAGGCTGTCTGTGCACTTTATAAAGTGACAGCATTGCACTGGAAGATAACATTCTGAGTGACAAGAGATCATGGTGTCACCCCTGGAGCTCCTGTCTGGAGGGAAAAGCCGCATGGTGTTGCGAGCGAACTCCATGGGAGCAACAACCATGTGCCCTGCCCCAAACTCTGGGGAAGATGCAGTCCTGGAGACCTAGACCCAGCACTGTGCTCACCCCAGCAACCAGAGTAGGATGAGGTGACAAAGGTCAAGGCTGGAAGCCAGAGGGAGCAGTTCCCAAGGAAGCTACACTCATAAGGAATAAAGAAAGCTTTGAGGCAGAAATGGAAATGAGTAGACTAGGCACACAGCCCTCATAAACTAGGGAAGCTCCCACCCTGGGATTATGCTTGGTGCTCAGAGGCAGGAAGGATAACAGAGCTGACAGCTCTGGGCACCAGCTGTGTGAGCAGTTCTGGGGGCGGAGTTCTTCCCACAGAGGGAGCAGAGAGCAGCAGCAGGGAGCCCTGCTCAGTCACTCCCAGCAAAGGACCCATCCCCTGGCAAGGGGCATTGCTCACAGGTAAGGGGGAAAACTTCATGGCTTAGAGGAGGGGGAGCAAAGAGACAGGTTGGGATCTTGACAGAAGGTCAGAGTCTGGGAGGTGACAGAAAGCTCCTGCGAATAGAGAGGATGCAGAAGGGGCAGGTGGGCCAGATCAGGAAATGTCGGGGACCTGGAGTTTGTTGGCAGAAAGCAGAGAAAGGACAGGTGTTCTGTTCTTAAGTCCATTCTGACTCACAGTAATTCTACAGCAAAGAAGAGAACTGCCCCTTCAAGTTTCAAAAACCACGAATCTTTTCTGGAATAGAAAGTTCCATCTTGCTCCCAAGGCACAATTTGTGCCCTTGTGGTCAGAGGCCCAGAGCATCACCCACTACACCAGGACACTTGGTCGGGGGTGGGTGGTGAGTGGGGGGAAGGGACCTCAAGGGCAGTATATTTTCCATATCAATTATTCATAAAACGTATTCTTAAACTAATAACATTTTTAATATAATGTGTATCAATGTGGCAGCTAGGGAAAGCCTCGATAAGGTGTTCTAAACATTGTCCTTGCTGACCCCTCTGAGACCTGGGCAAGGAAACACCAGGTCATGGAAGAGAACCTTCACCCCTTCAGGGGTGGTTTAGCCACTAAGAGTACAGCCCACCCTGCCTTCATGAGGTTTATCAAGGAAAGAGGGAGAGGGACAAGCAAGTGGGAGGGAGAGGGACAAGCATCTCTATTGATGCCAGAGGTGGATAAGCACCATGGAGGACACAGAGCAGGGACAGTCGTGGGGACAGAGGTCTGTAGACAGATGTCAGGGAAGGTGACCTCCCAGAATGCTGCTGAGTGTGAGCAGGCACCTGAGGACCATGAATGAGGGAGCCCTGCTGCCGCCTGGGGGAGAGAATGAGAAAAAGAACATTACAGACTCTCAGGCACTCAGCTGTGCTGACCTTCAGAAGCTTCCTCCCTGCTGAGAGAGACCTGCTCAGACTCAAGGGCTCAGCTTTCCCTCCCAACACCCTTGTTCATGTGCTGATGTCACTTTCTCTCTCTTCCCTCCTAGTCTCACTGCTCCTCTCATGGAGCCCGCCCACCACAGTACAATTCTCCATTGAATCCATGCCCCGCTCTGCTGCTGAAGAACAGGATGTTCTTCTCAGGAATCCTTCCAAAAAAGAAGCTTTATTCTACTGCTGTTGTAAAAATGACAACTTAGAGAACAAGGATCATAGTGTGGCACATGTAGGAGTAACTAAAATTGCTACTGAGGGGCCAGCCCACACTGGTTGACAGACCATCTATCACAGTGGGTCCCTGCTCTTGCAGGAAGTCACCCTGGCAGACACGGGAAGCTCCTCACTACTAAGAACACGGAGAAATGAAGTGAAACCTTGACTGGACACATCCCATCCATGTATTCCGTGAACCATTACTCTCTGACTGTGGACTGGAAAGAGGTTAAGGTAAGGATTGGCAGGTCTGAATCCCTTACTAAGCTGCACTCACTGCTCCAGTCCATTTCTGGATATCAGCTTTTGTGTCAGAAGTCCCCTACTGAATCCAGACTCTACAGACTTTCCCTGAGGAGAGAATCCTGTGACCTAAACAAGGAGTCATCATTCGATCTATCACACACACATACACACACACACACACACACACACACACACCTCTTCACCTGAATGTGACCCTAGAGTATTTGGTCAAGGGCTGGCCTGAGTGACTCCTGGGTCCTGACAGACAGACTCATGCCTTTCCACACCCTGTCTTAGGCCTGATTCCACCTGAGTCTGGGGACCCAGTCACCAGGATTCCATATTGTAACAATTGACTGACTTCAGACTCTTGGAGCTCCTGGAGCCAGACCTCTGCTCCAAGAGAGACTCTATTTAGAGAATAATAAACAGAGTGAGTCCATCCCCTGATATTCAGTTTGGAGACCGGAGATGGACCAGTGGCCCAGATCATTAGCTGACTACATAATTTAGACTACTTCACTGGAAGGCCAGTGTCCCCAGGACAAAGAAAGGGGAGAGAAATGCTACAGGTAGTATTTTTCTATCTGAGGGAGCCCTCTGGTTAGTGGAGAAAAGAACAAAACAGAAGACTGAACTCACTTCATCAAGTTAATGCTGACATGGAGAATAGAATAGAATTTTCCCCTGTGAGTTCTTGAGAATGTAAATCTTTAAGGAAGTATGATTTGTGCAGCTCTTCTGTACCTAGCTTTAAGTTGGACATTGTGAATATGTTAAGATTAATTCAGATAGCCTTGCAAACTAGATACTATTTATCTTTTGATTGGTTTTACTGAGGAGAAAGTGAGGCATGGAGAGAAGAACTACTGAATCAGGTTCACAGGGACCATGACTTTCAGAAAAGTATCACTGAATATCTGTCTGTAGAGACAATCTTGACCTTTCCTGACACTTGGGCAGCCTTATTGAGGGAGTGGACCCTGAAAGCAGTCACTGGTTTAGATTTTTTTTTTTCATTAGACATCCCCAGGAAAAGGTTTTTGTGGGATGGAGGTTGGGGGACAGGGAAGGCATCAGACAAAATGAATAGTTAATGCTGTTTTACCTAAGAACTCAATTGCTTACTTTAACACACAGTTAGGGCCAGGTATATGAAGGCCTTCATATCCATGCAGCCAATTCACCTGCTCCCTAACCTGCAGGGGAGTCATTGCTGTGTTTGTTGTCTGAATTGTGTCTTTCTCACTATCCAGTGAGTAATAAACTGCTCTAAAGGAAAGAGGGAATAAATTCACAATGTCTGCATGAGGAATCAGTGAAAGGGGCCTCTTTTTGGCAGTGTCTAACACCAATTCTTCTCATTTTATATCTTTTCTCCTTCTATATTAAGATACCGCAGAATTTCCCTCTAATCCATTCTATCTGCTCAGCGAGCTCACCTGACTCTCCCACCTAGGGAGATCCCGAATTCAGAACGATGTAGCATCCTCCCTTGATAGTACAGTGCTGTTTACTGGCCATCAGGGCTTAGCCTAAACACATCTAGTTATCTCTACTACAAATATTCCTCCAGCAATTGGTCTTGGATCATGAATGATCATATTCACAGACGGGAAAAATTTCAACATTAAATCAAATGTATGTTGAAGTTCACTGCACTCAAGTGCCCCATTATGGCCAGACCCACCATAAGTGTAAGCTCGCCTCACTTCCTGCTAGTGACCCCTCTGTGTATGGAACTGTCCACATGTATTTCAGGTAGATGTTATCTCACCTGTCATCAGTCATGGAACAGAGAACATTGAAGACCCATGAGAGAGAAAAGGGTGCTATCTCCAAAGCCAGCCATTTCCTCCTTATCCAGTCACTCTTATGCATATC
>PVJH01034352.1:0-20886 GCA_004026705.1 Nesogale talazaci | reverse complement strand
ATCATAGCCAATGAGGCGTCTGTGTGGGCCTTCTGAGAATTCTGGGAAATTTGGTACTTCCTCCTTGGAGGTGGGAGACACCTCCCTCTCCCTCCTGACATCCCTGGGAGACATTGCAACTGACAAGACACATGGAACTACCCTAATGCCCTGAGCCAGACAAGCCACATGTATGTAACCAGACCTCTGAAGCCAAACAAACCACAGAGAGACCCCTGCCAGTGCTGAGATGCTTATACCGCTGGATCCAAAGACTTTCTACCCATCGGCTGCAATCACTCTGCATTGGCATCATTGTATGTGTTTTGTGAGTCTGAAGAGGACTTTATAGGTTAGTATCAGACATATGGGCTAATATCCAACTTAGGACCTTAGATTGGACTATATTGAGATGTTTTCTTAATGTATAATTACCCTTTATACAAAACTCTCTCTTATATCTGTATTCGTGCTTATGAATTTTTCTCTAGTCTACCCAGACCAACACAATATGTTAAGAATTAACATTGGGCCTCTACTCAAGTACTCTTTTAATACAAGAACAGTTTATTCTAACAATCACATACTGTGATGCTCACCTTCCTGACATGATCACTGAAGAGAAAACAGGTGCATGAGCAAATGTAAAGAACGCTGTTGGTGGCCGGCTATCAAAAGATGTACCACCTGGGCTCTTAATGGCTTGAAAATAAACAAGCAGTTATCTAGCTCAGAAGCAACAAAGCCTACATGGAAGAAGCACACCAGCCTGTGTCATCATGAGGTGTCGATGGGATTAGGTATCTAACAAAACATCAAAACCATACCCAAGGTGAATTGGGTGGGCATGGGGCCGCATGGAGTAGATACCCAAGCCCATCTGTAGACAATTGGACATCCCCTCACAGAGGGGTCACAGGGAAGATATGAGCCAGTCAGGGTGCAGTATAGCACCGATGAAACACACCACTTTCCTCTAGTTCTTTGTGCTTCCTTCACCCCACTATCATGACCTCTACCTCACAAGTCGGATTCGACTAGAGCATTCACACTGCTACAGACAGGAGTCTGAAACTCAGGGAGTTCAGGATAGGTAAACCCCTCAGGACCAACAATGAGAGTAGAGACACCGGTAGGATTAGGGGATATTGGGAGGAGAAAGGGGGAATCAATCACAAGTATCAATCTAGAACTCCCTCTCGGGGACAAATAATGGAAAAGTAGGTGAGGGGCAATGGAGGATAATGTAAGATATGGAAATAATAATCCATAGCTTATCAAAGGTTTGAGAGAAAGGGTGGGCAGAGGAGGGAAGGGGCAGAAATGGGGAGCTGATATATCAGGGGTTCAAGTGAAAATGATGATGGTGGCATATGTGCAACTGTGCTTGACAGAATGGATGAATGTACGCATTATGGTAAGAGATGTAAGAGCCCCCAATAAAAGTATTTAAAAAATTTAATTGTATTCATATAGTAAACAAGAAAAACTATTGTCATGAAGTTAAAAAAGGAAGAAAAATGTGTATTGTTGATTAAGGTGTGCATACCTCATTCGTGTTATTGCCCCACTATAGCCCTGTTTATTGCTTGGCTGAAATGTGAGTGATAACATTAGTTCGGTTCTAGATCTAAAGCCCTGATTTTTGGAGGTGACTCACCAGTCTCTGTCAGACCAGTAAGCTTAGTCTCTTTAAGGGTTTTGAGTTCGGTTCCACGTTTTTCTCCCATTGTACTCAGGACCTTAAAAGCTCCTTAGTGATTATCCAGTCCTCGTTTCATGCTATTTCAGAACTAGAAGCTGAATCACACTCCTTCTACCTTGCAGCCTGTAGGACAGGGCAGAGGGGCTAAGTGAGGCTGTGTGACCCCCTGTTTAGGGCTGGTAATTGTGGGCATGTCTTGTACCTCCAGATGCTTCCTCAGCAGTTACCGAGCAGACCCAGCTTTTTAATTATTAATCATTTTTATTGGGAGCTCTTACAGATGCAATAGCAATCTGTAGGTCACTTAGATCAAGCATAATTGTACAATTGCTGCCACCACCCGTTTCCAAACATTTTCTTTCTTCATGAATTCTTTGATATCAGCTTCCCTTTATCCCTTCCCTTCCCCATGGAACCCCCCAGGAATCCTTATTACTGTATTATTTATTTTTTTGCTGTATCTTCCACCATCCAATATATGCATTCACCCAAAATGCTGCTATTAGTTCCCCAGGTTCCCCTCCAGTGGGGTTCCACAGTCATCATTTTTATCAGCTCCTCCCCCATCCTTACCCTGAGGGAATCATTTTTCCCATCACTGTTTCTGAAGGGTTAGCTGTCATGGCTCTATTAATTATACAAGTGAACCTACACAGGCCTAACACGATTAGTGAGTAAAACAAAGGAAATATGAAAGAACAGGGGTGTTTCAGCAGTGTTATTCTGCATCCTGGATACGTCATCCCTGGTGTGTGACCCTTCTGTGAGGGACTGTGCAGTTATCTTACAGATGGGTTTGGGGTCTCCACTGAGTCTGTGGTCCTTCGCGTCAGTTTGATTGCTTGCTTTCGAACTTCTGATACCCATGGCCATGGACACCTCACGACCACACAGGCTGGTGGGCTTCTTCCACGTGGGCCTCGTTGCTTCCTGCAGAGATGGCCCCACCTCTAACTTCAAGCCTTTAAGACCCCAGACATTTAGATGGGCGCTGCCAGCTGTCTTCAGAATTACATTTGCTTACGTACCCATTTTGTCTTCAGCGATTGTGTCAGGAAGATAAGTATCATTCAATTAGAACAAGCTGTTCTTGGACTAAGGCAAGATTTAATAAGAGACCCAATGTCCCCTCTGCTTTCTTTTTGTATTTTCCATATTTTTCGGACCATAAGATGTGCTTTTTTCCTCCCCAGAGTCGGGGGCGGGGGTGCGGGGAATGAGGGTGCATTTTATGGTCCAAAGGTCCAGAACATTTTAGTATGCTGGCACTATTTGGTTCAGAATATTTTTTTTCTTGTTTTCCTGCTCTAAAAACTGAATGTGTCTTATGGTCAGGTGTGTCTTATGGTTTGAAAAAGATGCTATCTCTGTATATGTGTGTATATGCATATATGCACACTACTTTACATGTTTATATTTGTATATTTGTATATTTATACCTATATATAGAATTTTCACTTTCTTCTTTCCTCTCTTTTTTTCCTGCTGCCCCACTGTCATGTTTGCCCATCCTTCACCTCTCAGTAATTCCTCCTGGATACATTTCAGTTGAGTACACAGAACTAGCAATGCTGCATGTTATTCTGCATCCTGGCACTATTTGTTTCAGAATATTTTTTTAGATCCCTTTAGATCCCTTGCTGTTCCCCTGTTCCTGTGGTTGCTGGCTCACCACTCCCCTCCCCCCACCTCTTGCCTCTTCCCCTTCCCCCTCCCAACTGTGTCTCGGTTCCTAAGACAGTCAACAATATGTGTTTTGCAGTAGTCTTAGGTGACCCCTGTAAAAAGGTCCTCAGACCCCCAAGGGGTTGTGATGCACAGGTTGAGAACCGCTGAAGTACAGTGTGCCTGACTATGAACTATATTTCTGTAGTTCTAGAATGTGTTAATATTATGCAATAGGAACAGTGGGTTATTATTTTAAATACACACCCCTGGCTTCTTCATGTGCACATGTATTTATTCGTTACTAATTAGCAGAATTGGAAAACGTGTTCTGTCAATGACTTTTTGTTCCAAATATTAGGTTTCAAGAAGTCTTTAAGTCCTTGTGAATAAAATTACACTTGCAGTAGGTCTTATAATCCTTTAAAATCCCTAAGTCCTTGAGAAGGAAGTTGACCCAAATGTTTAAATAAGGGCTTTGTTACCAGAACGTAGGTATTTTGAACTCTCTTGGAGTATCATTTTTTCCTGCTAGCTATAAAGAAATCATCATACTTGCTTCAGAAACGCTCAGCTTGTACCAGGCATTTTAAAGACCCGTGTTTCTGTCCTGAGCCAGGCCCAGGCTTTTACAGTGGGGCTGTGAAAGACACCCAGGTCAAGTACACAGGAAACTTCCTCTTAGCGCTGTCTAGCCGATTCCCACTTGCAGCGACCTTGTCGGACAGAGGAGAAGTGGGTTTCCCAGACTACAGATCTTTTCAGGGCATGAGGAAAAAGCCTCATGTTGCTTCTTCAGAGTGGCTGGTGTCTTTGAACTGCTGACCTTGGGTGTGGTCATCAACCCAATTGGTAGGTAACCCGCTATGCCACCAGGGCCCCTAAACAGAAAGGTAGTTTTGTCTAACTAAGCAGAACTTGTGTCTTCATTAAATATTCTTTTTGAACTTTTTATTTTGAATTGTTTGAAGGCATGAAGAGCCAATCATCACCTTGATGTTCAACAGTACAGCCACATATTTTTCAGCTCACTCATTGCCACTATAAGATCCCCCCCCCCCCCCCCCCAACCCAACCCCGTGTCTTCTGTCTTCCTTCTCTCTCCTTTCCGAACTTTAACTGTGAGTCAAGGCTGCCACGTGATCCCGACTGATTGATTAACATCAATGTAACATTGATAACAGCAATATTAATGTTCCCTGGCAGAGAGACCTATCCATTATGTGGCTGAAAATGGAGCCCCAGGGGTGAATTGAGTTGGAGACCCCAAGGGTGACAAGGACGGCCCAAGGTCATGAGGGTTCAATCATCTCTCTGTGACCAGAGAGCTGGGTCTCCTTCAACCTTCGTTATCTACTGATGTGGCTGTGGATTAGCTCATGTTAATTGGCTCATGTTTGGGCCCTGCTTTCCAGTGTGACAAGAAGTAAAACCCCACCCTCAACCTGGTTGAATTGATCACATTACCATGTTTTCAGATTTTTTTTTTTGCTGTCGTTTCCGTGGACTTTATCTGCTTATCTGTGAGCAGAAATGACGCAGGTAGGCTTGCCAGGCCTACACTACAAAGCTATTTTTGTTCAAAGAACCTGATCATGTGGGTGGGAACAAACCACTGACCACACAAAACATACTCTGTTCCACTGCAGTAAATATGGATGCTTCCAGTACTTGAGGGGCTTCAGAACGTTCCTGGAAAGAGTCCAGTAGTACCTTTTCACCCCGCCGTTCTGCATACTTTTGGAAGCGCCCTCCTGTGTTTCTGGGAAGGAATGTTCTATCGTAATGAAAGATAATTAACTTGGTGTCCTTGGAGGAGGGGTTGACAAATGCTGGTACAGGAGAGAGTTCAGTGGTAAAAGCTGGCCTTCCATGCAGAAGGCCTTGGGTGGGTTCCTGGCCAGAGCACCTGAGGCACCCCTACCACCCTTCTGTCAGTGGTAGATGGTGGGACCTGGCTTTGCAGGACAGTGAGGGAATTCGACTTATCGATCGAGTTCTGCGAAGAGTCCTTTCCTTACATAATCTTCTAGGGAACGGTGCTGACATGCGGGTCCTCTAGGTCATGCAAGAGCCCTGGTGGCATAGTGGTTATGCATCAGTCTGCTAACTGCAAGCTCGGCAGTTCAAAACCACCAGCCGCTCCTCGGAAGACTTTCTTTTCTTAAATTTTAATAAATCATTTTATTGGGGGCTCTTACAGCTCTTAAAACAATCCATATATTAATTGTACCAGCATACTTCTACATGAGATGTCATCATCATTTCCAAACCATTTTCTTTCTACTTGAGCCCTTGGTATTAGCTTCTCCCCCTCCCCCAGCCTCAGAACCGTTGACAATGTATAAATTTTTACTTTTGTATTTTCTTCTTCGCATCACTGCCCTGGTGGGAGTAGGAAGCCCTGGAGAGCTGCTACTGGACTTGAACCACCAGCCCTGTAGGTCGCACACAACCACTGCACCACTGGGGCTCAGCTTTTACTTTCATTTTTTTTTTTGGCATCACTGCCCTCTGGTGTTCATGGGAGCTATGCAGCGCTGCTCCAGAGAGCCGTCACTGGATTTGAACTGCCAAGCCCGTAGGTACTTTCATATTTTACAGCGTCTCCCTTCACTCATGTTTCTGTTGTTTGTCACCCTGGGGGTGGTTGTTGTTTGCTGATTATTACAATCCCCCCTTCTCCCTCCCTTCCCCTTAACCTCATGGTATACCCTCATTATTGGTCCTGAGTGGTTTATCTTTTCAGGTTTTTGTGTGTGGAGAGTTCTTTTTTGTAACTAGCCAGATTTGTAAGATAGAACTGGGGTCAGGTTGGGGTTGGGGAAGAAGCATTAAAGAATGCTTATTTCTTTAATGTGTATTTCTTTGGTCCTATACTGAACCCTAGCTGGTTCATCCCTTCCTTCGTGAGGGATTGTCCAATTGTCTACAGATGACCTTTGGGTCTCCATTGCAACCCCCCTTGTTCATACCGAAATGGTTGTTTTGGGTCTTTTGATGTCTGATACCTGATCCCATTGGGTTGGTGTGCTTCTGCCACGTGTGCTTTGTTGCTTCCCTGCTAGATGGCTGCTTATTTCACTTCAAGCCTTTAAGACCCCAGACACTGTATCTTGTAACAGCCGGGCACCATCAGCTTTCTTCAACACATTGGCTTATGTACCATTTGGCCTTCAGCGATTGTGTGGGAGACGGGCTCTCTACTGGAAAGAGTCACAGTCTCAGAATCTCACCATTGCAGTTCTGCCCCGTCAAGGACACCAAATTAATATTTTTCCTTATGATAGAGCATTCATTCTCAGGGTGGTGATGAGTCGGCCTCACCTCGATGGCAGGGAGTGTGGACTTTGGAGCAGCTTGTACCACCACGTCACAGTTGCCATTGCACGGATCCAAACCAGTAAGCCCGGAGATGGCTGGTGTCTTGCTCAGTTCAGGTGAGGTTGCTATGAGTCAGAGTCAGTTGACGACACCAACCATATATGAACCACAAGCACTGATGGGCAAAGACATTGGATTTTTAACTATCAGCAATTTATTGTTGGAATTTTATTAGCCGAGATATCCTTGGCCTTCAGATCATCTGAAAAGGCGATGTTCTCCTGGTTAGGAGCCTTGTATTTTAACCCCAATTCTCATTTCTCTCACTTACTCTGGAACCCTGCTGGTGTAGGGGGCTGTGAATTGGGCTGTTAACTTCAAGGTCAGCTGTTTGGAACCCCCTAGTAGCTCTCTTAGAGAAAGATGAGACTTTCTACTCCTGTAAAGATTTTGTCTCAGAAATCCACAGGGACAGTTCTGTTCTGTCCTTTCGGGTCAGTGACGCTGAGCTTGCTCTGTTTTGTGTTTCTCTTTGCTTTTGCTACTAGTAGGACACAGCGTGGTGCTTCTGAACAATGGGGTGCTCCTTACCCTGGCCCCGCTGACCCTGGAGGAGAATGACGAGGGGAAAAGTGTGCTCTTAGGAGTGTAAGAGGGAGCGAGAGACTTGGGTTAAAAGCATGTCTTCGTTAAAGTGTAGGAGAGATTCGTGGCTGGAGCACAACCACAACTTCAAGCCCTACCCAGGGAGGGTATGGAGTACTCTATCTTCTGTTGACCTTGTGAACTCTCTCTGAGGTGTTACTTTTGTGCTATTTACTTCCAGTCACCGTAAATTGATGTCTTCCTGCATTTTCATGTCCTTGTCACCCCACCCCTTGCCCCGTGGCATATAGTGAAATCACCCCTTAACTGCTGATGCAGCACAAGATAGGGTAGATCGGAAAGTTAGAGATTTTTAACACGTCTCAAAGGACTGGCTAAGCTGGTGATTTTCTGCCCAGAGAGTGGGTTAATAATCATTGGAAAGCTTCAAAGGTTCCTGATAACCGTAATCGCACATACTTGCTCAGAATTCTTTGTTTGCAAAGCCCACATGGAAGAAACACACCAGCCTGTGTTATCATGAGGTGTTGACAGGGATAAGTATCTGAAGTTCCAAAACAAGCAATCAAATTGACGTAAAGGGCTGTGGACAAAGTGGAGACTCAGAACTCACCTGTAAGATTATTGGACAGTCCCTCACAGAAGGGCCACATGGAAGGGCAAATAGATCCAGTATAGCACTGATGAAACACATAACTAACTCTTTTTTGTTAATATTTTCATCCCTTACTATTATGGTCTTTGTTATCTCATTAATTTTGTTAGACCTGCATATGTTCATTTGTATAATTAAGTTTGGTGCATGAGTGCCAAGACAGATAGCCCTTCAGAAACAGTAATGGGTTGTGTTAGTCTGGGTTGACTAGAGAAACAAACTCAGGGACACTTTGAGAGTTTTATATCCAAGAGTAATTAATTATATATTAAGAAAATATCCCATTCCAGAACTGATCAAGTCTATATTAGCCCACATTTTCTGTACTAGGCCACAAATTCTTCTACAGACTCATGCAGCACATGCCATGATGCTGAAAGTGAGAAGATCACAGGCCAGTGGGTGCAAAGTCTTGTGGAAGCATCTCAGTGCTGTCATGCTTCTCCATGTAGGTCTTCCAGCCTCCAGAGCTACCCTCCGCAGAGCTCCATGTGGTATGTCAACAGAGTGTGTGTCCCACCTCCAGGAAAGAAGACTGAAGTTCCCAGAACTCTCAGTAAAAGACCATGCCCACACAGAGGCACCATTGGTTATGACCTGATTTACAGGCTGGATTTACCCTGATTCACACCTTCACTCAAGTTGATAGGAGATTATGTAACTTCCACAAGGGAATAATGAACCCTTGAGAGTACTGGGACTGGAGCGGGGTGGGGCAAGGAGAAGGAGGAGCTGAGTGCAATGATGACTGTATAACCCCACTCAAGGGGAATGAATTACTGAATTGCAGGAGAATGGACACATTGTGTGGTGTAAAAGATAAGGTCTCTATATATTTGTAATGATGTATATTTGTAATTTTATATATGTAATAAGGGCTCCTGTGGGGTAGGGTGGAGTAGAGAGGGGATATCGGGGAGCTGATAGAGAAGAGTTCAAGAGGAAGAAAATGTTTTGAAACTGATGGTGATAACAATTGTAAAATTATGCTTGATCTAACTGAATTATGGATTGTTATAATATCTGTAAGAGCTCCCAATGAAATGATAAATAAAAAGGTTTGTTTCCATAAATTGGCTATTTTCGTTGAAAATAATATAGATCTAATTTAACGTCACAGAAGTAGCCTTCATATATGGAAATTTTCATTATATATAATATATAAATAAGTACATATATGTATGTGTATATATATATATAATATTTGAAAAGAGAAACAGGCTATTTTTGGCCAAGAGCAAATATGGGCAAAGTATGAAGGAAACATTTGGCATGACTCCACTCTCATGTCCCCCTTCCCCCTTTTCATTACCAACAATCCTCCAGCCTCTATAAGGTTTAGAGTAGGCACATAGTGCTTGGCATTTGTTGGCATTTGGCTTAGTCATTATTGCTTCATTAGTACTGCTTTGATCTTATGCTTCAGGAGGCTATCATTTTTATGTGTGTGTGTTTCTGTTCTTTTTATCATTGTCTTGGGGCTCATTGAATTTTTAGCACTATCCATCCATCCATCCATTCATCCATCCATGTATGTGTCAAGCACATTGGTACATTTGTTGTCATCATCATTCGTTGATCATTTTTTTGAAGCATAAACAGTATCCCTTAAAGATCCTGTGAGCCTTTGCATGATAACATACATGGAAAGGACGCCTCAGGGTTTTTCGGGCAGGTTGTCCATAAGGTGTGCTTGCAGGACATTGCAAGGAGAGAAAGTGCTTTGTAGAGTGTGGCAGGCACGTAGTTTCCATAGTCACTGGGTCAGTGGGGAATGCGATAGGAACTCAGAACGTGAGCACACTTTGTGCTACCCTGAGACCACCTCCCTTTACTGTGTGGGTTGGCCGTTGACCTAGACCGAAAAGGATTTCTCTCTTTCTCTCTAATGTTATTACGAAAACATTAGACCTTGGGGTATTTGGACTGAAATGGAATTTTCCTTATTTAAAGAAAAGGAAAAATTGGGTTAGGTGTGAGGTCATGTAAAACACTCCACCCCTTCCTTGGATGAGGAAACCCATGCCTGTCTTGTTTTCCTGCCACGGATATTAAAGCAGGCCAATGACTGCGGGCATCTACCTAATTCCACAGACATGCGCTTGTTGAGTTGTGGCTTCATCTTGATGCCTGTGGCTTCGGTGCAGGCTTTGTCACACGCTGAGGATGAGGGGAAGAGCCTTGGTAGCCAACCTACTGGTTACAAGTGGGGCCGCAGTTAGTCACCACGAGCTCCCCCAAGGGCGAAAGAGGAGGAAGGATGGATGTCTGCTCCCCAGAGAGCGCCACACAGAGGAGCCCTGGTGGTTTTCGTAGCTCCTCATTGGGTTTCCATCCGAATGGGCAGCAGTTCGAAATCACCTGCAGCTCGGAGGAGGAGAGATGGGGTTTTCTACTCATTAACAGTTACTGTCTCGGAGACTCACAAGGGGTTCCTATGAGTTAGCATTGGCAATGAGTTGTTGTTTTTTTTCCCCAAGAGTTACAATCTTGAAATCCAAGGGGAGCTGGAATGGACTTTATGGCAGGAATTTAGTTTGGCTTGAATGAATGAGGAGATTTGCCACTAGAAACAGTACCTGCACCGTCACAGAGGGGAGGGACCCTGTTGTAACACAGAAACCTAAGCTTTCTGGATCGTCTCGGTTCGAAGACGCCTCACTGCGTCGCTGTGAACTCACGTGATACCAGGTGCTTAGACCTGGAGGAAAATCTCCAGGCATTTTGGCCATCATCCTTACCTGTCCGCACATAGGCTATTGTGCGCACAAGTCGGCCCCGGCTCAGAGCGACCCCGAGCAGCAGGACAGCACACACTGCTGCTCCCGCTCCACCCGCAGAGCCCGGAGCCCTTTGTTGCAGCTTCGCTGTCAGAAACTGCCTGATGCTGTGCCTTGAATATGCATTTTATAATGCCCAGCAGAGCTTTTGCTGGTCAGTGTCCCCTGACCCTCTACGACAGAAGACTTCCCAGCGAGCCCGGCCATGGAGTCTGGGGTAATGGTCTGATGTTTGGGTGAGCCACGAAGGAAAGGTGGCTCTTTGAAAAGTGTCACCTTCCCAGAGAGGACTTGGACTTTGGAGTGGGACCAGCCTGACTTCAACCCTCGGCCATCACCTGGGACCCTTGGGCTAGTGCCACTGGTCTGGAAACCCCATAGCACCCCTCTCGCACCTGCTGTTCTTCCCAGCTGCCTCTCACTCCGGCAGCAGCTCCTCATGGTCATGTGGGCACTCAGCAGAATGGAAGGATCTGGACTCTTGCAATCCATGGGGTTTTCATTGGCCGAATGTTAGAGGTAGATCACCAGTCCTTAACAGGTGCTTCATAATGTTACCCCTCTGCCTGTGGACATTTGCCTACTTCTCTGGAGAAGGCATTCCCAGTCTCTGTCTCTCCTGGTGGTGTCATGGGTTATGAGTTGGGCTGCTATCCAGAAGGTTAGGGTTTCGAACCCACCAGTCCCTTATGGGGAGAAAACTGAGGCTTTCCGTTCCTAAAAATATTTACAGCTTTGGGAGGACCCCTCGTTCCCCATCCCACCCCTCCATCCTCCAGGCCTGTTGTACTCTGGCTCCAAGTGTGCCCACCGTGAGTCAGAGGGACCCCCTATGGTGGAGAGTTTGGTATTTTCTCCCCATCTTTCAGGGGTCCTCCTTCCCTTACGTACTGGGGTGTTATGGGGCGTAGCTTGTAGCCCATCAACATCCATGCCACGTGTGTGCCCGCCGGTCTGCACCTTCCACTGATGCCGCTCCCTCTCTCCTGTCCTCCGCAGGTGCCCGAGATCATCAGCTCCATCCGCCAGGCCGGGAAGGTGGCCCGCCAGGAAGAGCTCCACTGCCCCTCCGAGTTTGACGACGCGTTCGCCAAGAAGTTCGAGGTGCTCTTCTGCGGCCGCGTGACGGTGGCGCACAAGAAGGCCCCGCCCGCGCTGATCGACGAGTGCATCGAGAAGTTCAACCACGTCAGTTGCAGCCGGAGGGCCGACGCGGACCTGCCCCCGGAGGACGCCCAGAGGCCGGCGCCCGCGGGGGGCTCTGTCCCCACGGAGCAAGGCCGCCGCCCCCTCTTCCCCACGCCGGGCCCCGGGGAGCAGGGCCGGCAGCCCATGCGGAAATCCTTCTCCCAGCCCGGCCTCTGCTCGCTGGCCTTCAGGAAGGAATTCCAAGACGGAGGCCTTAGAAGCAGTCGCTTCTTCAGGTCTTTCGAGGAAAACGACATCGAGAACCACCTCGTGGGTGGACACAATGTCGTGCAGCCGACCGATATGGAGGAGAATCGAACTATGCTCTTCACGGTAAAAGAATCGCACACCTCGTGCTGATGCGTTCCCATGGCGGCAGGCTGCGGGGGGGAGGGGAGGGGCGGAAGGGGGGAGGATGCGCAGCACGGAGCCTTCCCAGTCGGAAGTGTGGGACGTCCGCGCCGCCTTTGCAAACCATCTGACTGACATAGCAAGAGAAATCCTATGTTGTTTGTGCTTTGTGTCCCCCCTCCGGTCCCCTCCACACACAGGATCCCTGGTGGCATTGTGGGTACACATTGGGCTTGGAACCACAAGGTCCGCAGTTTAAAAGCAGCATTGGGCGCTGCAGGGGAAACAGGAGGCTTTTTCCTCCAACCAAGAGTAAGAGTTTCAGAGTCACAGGTACCGTTCCGGCCTGTCTTATAGGGTGACGTTATGAGTGGGGCTCCACTTGATGGCTGTGGCTTTTGTTTTTTGTTTTTTTTTTTTTTCTCTCTCCTTCCATGGTGGCAAAGAGGACTTTTATAATGGGCTGGAGAATATGTTTATGATACGTGGAAAAAGCCCCAAAGGGGATTTTATTTTATTTTATTTTAACATGTGTCTTACTCTGAAGCCATACATTTTGACAACATCTTTTACTTGGAAGATGCTTCTCTCTGACTTAGGCGCCCTGGTGGCTTCATGGGTTACCCGCAGGGCTGCTAGCCACAAGGCCAGCAGTTCAATACCACCAGCTGCTCCAAGGGAAAAACACGAGGCTTTCCACTCCCTTCTCAGGAACCCGCAGGAGTAGTTGCACTCGATGGCAGTCAGGTTTTTTTCCTGCTGGTTTTGCTTTTCCCCTCTGGATTATCGTCGTTAATTTTAAAAAAATGTGTACTCCTTGTTGGCACTCTGGGCAATTTTCAGGATGAGTGGTTGACACATTTGAGATCGACACCCAAGTGGAAATACTAGTTTAGCCAACTGTTCCTTTTTATCCGGCAGGGGGGTGAGACTAAGATGACAGCCAATGGCAGAAAGAGAAGCAGAGAAGGCCACCGTCCCTGGATTTGGGGGATTTGGTTCTCAGGAGAACTGGGGCTCTTCTGAGCAGATTTTGTGCTCCACTTGGGCTGTCCCTTTCCCCTGGGGAGTCCCCTGAGTCGGAGGGAGGGAGGTGACAGGACTGGTGCCGATCAAGACTTGAGGTGGCTTCTGATGACACGAGGGTTCTGTGGGCCCCATCGTTGTTTCGGTGACAGCTGCCAAGAGAACATGGTTGTCAACGGGGTGTTTTCAGGTTTAAAATCAAGAGGGTTTCTCACAGGCTTGTAGGGCTGGTTCATTCTTTCTTTGTTTACTCAGTGACTGAATCTGATAGAGTGCTTCATCAGCACAGACTTATATTCCAGTCTGAGGTGTGCATGTTACACAAAACAAAGCAGCTGGTCACTGTGAAAGCATCTTCCATTGCTGCCACCAAATCGACTCAGACTCCTAGCGACTCTATGTTTCTGAGTTTATTTTATTTAACACAGACCTGATGAGTGACTGCTGGGTGCAGGATCCTAGAAACATCGCAGAGAACCAGATTCTCTGGGATTTCGATTTCAGGGAGTCTCTGTGTGTTAGTCCAGGTAGACAAGAGAAGCAAATTCATGAACACGCATATGGATATAAGGTAAAGTGACCAGATTTTAACATTGGTAAAGCGAGACACCATTCACTGGGAGCAGGGGTTAAGGGGGGTACATTCCCTTTCCTTTCTCCTGCCATTCCCTAGCTTGTCATACGTTCTTTCCAAAAATTGGGACTTTTAAAAAATGCCGTGGGACGCAGGAAAAATTGTTTAAAATCAAGACTGTCCCACCAAAAGTGGGGCATATGGTCACTTTAATAAGGGAAAGGTTTATATACAAGAGGAATTGAGAAAGCATCCCAACCCAGTCCAGTCCAAGGTCATAAGTCCTATATTAGCCCATATGTCTGATATTAGTCCACAAAGTCTCCTACTCACGAAGCACGTGCAATGACCAAGATGATCACAGGTCAGTGGGTACATAGTGTTGTGTGTCCAGCGGCAGGGGTCTCCCAATGACTCCTCATTCTCAGGGTCTATCAGCAGTATCCATTGGTGGTACAAGCATTTCAGCACTGGCAGGGTTCTCTCTGTGGCTTTTCCAGCAACAGAGTTCTGGTTCCATCTGGGTAAGCCCATGTGGCTTCTCCTCCAGCTCCTCGGACTCAGGGTCTGTGCTGCCATCTTGTCTTGTCAGTAGAGCATCTCCAAGTGTCTGAGTCAATAGTCTCTCACTTCCATGTGGGAAATAACGTGAGATTTCCCAGAATTCTCAGAGAAAGTCATGCCCACACAGAGGTGTCATTGGTTATCTCCAGATTGACAGAGTAGACTCTACCTCCACACCCCCAATCATGAAATGGACAGGAGCATATGACTGCCACACCCTGGGTGGTACTAACAGTCTTCAAGTCCACCCAGATGTGCACCTTGGAAGAAAAGCCTGTCTACTTTGGAAAAACCAGCCATTGCAAACCATAAGGAACATAGTTCTATGCTGACCCGTATAAGTTGGAGTTGCCCCAGTGTCATCTAGTTTTAAGATGGGGGGGCGGAGGGAGAGGGGGAGGGGGAAGAGAGAGAGAGGGTAATTTATGGCACAGGTAATTAACTCATTACAGTTGTCATAAATACTAAGCAGGAGAAGCAGGGGTGCTACAAGATAGCTGGGGCATCTAGGAAGGCTTCAAGAAAGTGACTTTGACAGAAGAGAGGATTGGGTGTGGTCCACGGGGACCCTGTCCTCAGTACAGGGAATAGCAGGTAAGAAGGCCTAAAGGTGGGGTGGGGTGGAGCTTGCTTCCTGCCTGGAACCCTGAAGCCCTCGCAGGTGTTACTTGTTTGGCTTGACAGACAGACTTTCTCCCAGATCTTCAGGGGACTTACTTCCTCACCGCTTTTAGTACTGCACCAAAATAGTGACAAGTAATGTATCTTCTGTCCCACATACCCCCTTGGAGGTGCTCTCCACGAGGGTGTGGATTTTTGAATTTGTTCTCTGGTACTCACAGGTGCTACCACAATTGCTTGGGGCACAGCTCAGCATTAAATGAGGAAGATGGTCCTTGGGAGCAAGATGGGGGGAGATGGAACTGCTGGTGGGGAGGCCGGGAGTTAATTAGATATCATTTCATGAGTCTTATTGAGGCCTTTGGGGCTCAGCCAAATATTAGTGGAGTGTCACTGCAGACTTTGGAACACAGACTGGTGTTGAATGTCTTTGCCTCCCAGTGAGGATGTGCTTTGAAGAAGGGCAGCATAGGCTGGGGAGAAGAGCGCAGAGCCCCTTGCAGGAATTCAGATGATTGATGGTGGGAGCTTGGGGTGTAAGGGCAGGGGGCCAGAGAAAATGGGGGGTGGGGGGGTGAACAGGTGCTCAAGAGGTCCAGATGCTGGACGTGGAGATGGGATGGAAGTGATGAGAAAGGAGGAGGGACCCGAGAGCCCCACGGGGTTTTACCTTCTGAATTTTTCTTTCTACGTACAGCCGATTAATGTTCTTGGGCTTCTCCCTCAGGAGCTTTCAGCAGCTTCTACTTAGAAAGGGACACCCCTCATTGTGTGGGAATGTTCATTGACTTCTGCAGATAGGACTCTCAGGCCGGGAACAGACTTGCCCGTTGTCGACAACTATTTTCCTTGGTACTCTGTACGGGGCAAGGTTCCTCCCCCGGAGACCCGCAGCATCTAGTCTAGTGAACAGCAAAAACAATTTCTCAGCGTACTTAGTCTTCATGGGAGGATACGGATCAAAGGCGGCCTGCGTATCCGTCCATCTCAGCTGAGTCCTCGCTCAGAGTGTAATGACTCCTGATTCATGCCCTAGTTTCTGATCTCAACCCCGACAGCAAAACATACAGAGTTTAAAGGAAGGGGGGCGACTGCAAGTTACGGTGACATCAGGATGTGACCCCCCAGACTTCTTTACTCTGAGGAGAAACAACTGCTCAAACAACATTCATGCAATGTTGCCACCCAGAGGGCCGGGAGGCAGCCACCTTCAGCCAGCTGGGGAATGGGTATATTGTTAACAATAATTGGTGAAACTCACTGCCGTCGAGTCCAACTTGCAGTAGCGCCGTGGCTGTGGGTTTCGGAGGCTGCAACTCTTGCTGGGAGCCTCATTCCCCCAGGAGCAGCTGGTGGGTTTGAACCGCCAGCCTTGTGAGCAATCTCCTGTGTAACCCATGGTGCCATCAGGCTCTTGCTAGTAATGGGTATCGTATGGCAAGACTCAGCTCTCCTGGTGTGCATTATGATAAGCCATTAGGCATTGTTCACCGAGGGTAGTGTGCCAACTGAAAGCCATGTCAATGCCTACCATACGGGCCATATGCACTTAAGACATGGTGGGCTGTGTCAGCAAGAATGTAGGAAGATTTTACAATTAAAAGTAGACACCAGGTGGCAACTCTCTCAGAGTAGAGTGCTTGCCATCGTGTTTTCCGTGGATGCTTTTTTGGAAGTAGACCACCAGGCCTCTCTTCGTAGGGACTTGTGAGTGGGCCCAAATCACTATCCTTTTGGTTAGCAGGAGAATGTGTTAACTATACCACCCCTAAATGCAATCATAATAGTAATAATCAATCTTTAGGGTAGTTTGTTTTTGAGAAGCTTCAGTTTTCCCAAAGATTCCCTTCTAAAGAAACCTCACTTTTATAGAAAAGGGATGTTAAGTTTCAGGCTTCATTGCTTCCTTTTTGGATATTTGATCCTTGTTACCTCAAGGCTGCTGTCTTAGGTGGAGGATGTAATATCACTCACGTGGTTTCCTGGTCACTCAGCCATGGCTCTCCAGTGCATTCCTACTCAGTGGCCCTGCGGGACTGGGTAGAAATACCTGTGCACTTATGAGGCTGTAACACTGCTTCTAGGAGTCCTCTTTTCATTGAAGCGGCTAGTGGTTTTGCACTCCTGAACCTGCAGTTAGCAGCCTGACATGTAACCACGAAGCCCCCGGTGTTTATGGCTGGACTTTTTTTTTTTTGGGGGGGGGGCATCACTGCCCTCTGGTGGTGGGAGTAGGAGGACCAGCCTTTGCTCCTGTGGAGCCACTGCTGGAATTGAACCTCCACCCCAGGAAGCTGCAGTCCCGCACACAACCACTACGCCACTGGGGCTCAGCCCTGGCTAGACTTTTATAGCAGAGCTTGTTCCTTCATCATTTGTTTTCACACATCATGCAGTAAGAAAAGTTTGTTTGACATCTTGCCATTCAGCTCTCATGTTAAACCAGTTTCTTTTTGTTTGTCTGTTTCTCTTTTCAAGATCGGCCAGTCCGAAGTTTACCTCATCAGCCCCGACACCAAAAAAGTAGCGCTTGAGAAAAATTTTAAGGAGATCTCTTTTTGCTCTCAGGTAAATGGAAGTGGGTTCCTGGGTCAATCGCATTGGACTTTTTAAATAAATGGTTTCTTTTAATACAACAAACGCACACTGGGTTACCAGCGTGTTTTCTATGTGCTACATTGGTTTGTTTCTCTGCTTTCCTTGTATAGGCAGCTTCCCGGGTTAAGGCTATCCACCTTATGACCAGTTCTCCTATAACCTTTTACAGCTGTATGCTGCATGCTTCTGGCCACATGGATGTCCAGATGTCAAGCCCATTGTGTTAAAACTTGAAGGAGCATACAGTGGTTTTTGAAAACAAATGGGCACCACTTTGCAACATACATCCGACCATTGTCTTGACCCTGACCCTTCTGTAGACAATAGGACATCCCTCACAGAAGGGTCACAAGGAAGGGATGAGTCAACCAGGGTGCAGTCTAGCACTGACGAAACACACGGTCCTGCCTTTCAGTTCTGGCTAGACCGGAGCGTGTACACTGGTACAGATAGGAGCTCATCACACTTGGAGTGAAGGTCATATAAACCCCTCAGGAACAGAATTGGGAGCAGCGATAGCAGCAGAAGGGGGAACTGATCGCAATGATTGTTGCATAATCCCCACCCTCCCACCCTGGGGGGATGAACAACAGATATGTGGGTGAAGGGAGACAGGAGTGGGTATAAGATATGAAAACAATGATAATTTCTAATTTATCAAGGGTTTATGAGGGTGGAAGGATGGAGGCGGGAGAGACAAAAGAGAAGCTGATACCAAGGGCTCAAGTAGAAAATAAATGTTCAGAAAAGGCTGATGGCAACATATGTAACAAATATGTTTGATACAATTGGTGTATGGAGTGGTATAAGAGCCCCCAATAAAGTGATTTAAAAAACCAACCAAACAACAAAAACCTATTGTCATCCCCTCCTTTTTTTTTTTGCCATCACCTTCTTATGTTAATAATAGTGCTATGCATCTGGGCGTGCTTCTTTCCCATGTCTTCTGTACAGACATGTGCACCCTAAATTCTGCACCGAGACCAACAGTTCGCTGACCACGGCTATAAATGCTGTGCAAACTTGACAGAAAGACTTAGGAGGGACACTTGTTTCTAACCCGGGAACTGCCTGCATGAAGGTCAAAGAGAAACAACATTTGGAAGGTAGTTAGAATTTTGCTCTTCATGACCGTGATGATGAGGGAGGCAAAATGCTCCATTTGGTGTCATGGTCAGTTGCCGTGCTGAGCCCTCATGGTTTTTCGGTGGGCACATGGATGGCTTGGATGTGGGCAGCTCTTCTCTGACCTAAGTCGAAGACCTCTTTTTTGTTGTTCTTGATTATCATTGCCTTTATGGTCAGCATTTTTGTAAGTCGAGCAGTAGTGGTCAGATGGAACATCTGCACATGAACAGGAGCACACGAGGTGCTGCTGACGACGGGCGGGTGTGCGAATGGGCTGTCATCGTTAAGAGCTGCTATAAGCCGGGTTCTACCTGTGTATGTACACGTTCGCCTCTTTAAATGGAGGCTGATTCCTGCTTTCGAGAAATTGGTACCGATCATCACTTCTCTTCCCCCTTAAAATATCATACACCGAATGGGGAGCTGATTTCAGGGACTCAAGTGGGAAGAGCGTGCTTTGAAAATGATGCTGGCAGCCTATGTGCAAATGTGCTCGACGCACTGGATGGATTGTGATAAAAGATGTAAGAACCCCCAATAAAAGCATTTAATAAAAAATATAATGTATAACGCAAATCTGCGATACATTACTCTGACTACCATGCCAACATGAGTATTGCTTCCTTAACAATCTCTTAGCAGAGGTATTTTGAGAGACTTTGGGGAGGATTCTTCGGTCAGGGATGATGAACTAGACCAGTTTTTACTCCAGTCTTCTATCACGTATGGAACATTGTTATGGGCTATCCAAGTTTGGCTTTTGGCACCTTTTAAACTCACCACTTATTTCCATGACTCACGAGGCCCAGTAGCTCAGTGTTTCCTAGTGTGCGCAGGGGGATTTCCGTCAGCATGCTAAAGGGAAAGTCCCTTTTGCCGAGCCTGAAAGCAACATTTGCTGCCCATTGATAAAAGTGCGAGCTCTCTGCGAAAGCATCTTCCTCTAAGACTGGGGCTCTCAACCTTCCTACTGCCGCCACCCTTTCCTACACTTCCTCAGGTTGTGGGTGGCTCCCCGACCACGGAATGGTTTTCCTTCAAACTTCAAAACTGTCATGCTGTTACTGTTATGTATTGGGTGTCCCCCTATGCGAAAGGGTTGTTTCACCGCCAAAGGAGTCGGGACCCACGGCTTGAGAACCGCTGCTCTAGGAGGTCACCTGTACAGCCCCGGAATCTGAGCTGCCTGCTCTCCACTGACCATTCATTTGTTGGAAAGTATTTGCCCCGGGAGTGAGATAATGTACAATTTTTTTTCTTGGCCTCACGATTTGCTGCTGCTTTTTTGCTGGGAAAGCACATGCTAAAAATGCTTGTCATTGTGCACAACAGCCTTTTTCTTTCCTGAAGGACTCCGGTGTGCCTGCCAGTCAGGCTGCATGAGAGGGCGTCAGGCTGTCTCTGGTCCACGGTCTGGGCCGCACCGGTGCCTGTGGAAGGTGGTGGCGGTCTCTGTAGCCAGGTGCCTCTGCCAGCCGATGTTTTCAATGCAAGTGTCCATAGTGATATTTATTGAGAAGAGCCCACAAGTGGAAAGCTCGGGCTTTAGCATCTTGTTTTAAAAAACCTTCCTACGCTGTGCGGCCTGGTGACTTGCACCTACCCCTGCACAGTCGTTCGGACCTGCCAGCCCCCCCCCCCCCCACCCCGAGGTCGACAGATGAAACTTTCCGCTCACGTAAAGACCGACTGACGGCCTCAGAAACTTATCGGGGATGTTCTGCTCTGCCTGGCGGTTTTGCCACGAGTCAGAATGGCGTGGATGGCAGCGGGCTTTATTTTTGGATGCACTCCGTGTGTGCGTAGCCACCCCTCCCGGCGAGGGCCCTGGACGTTTGACCGCAGATCTGTGTTCGTCCTGGTGTTGTTTTCAGGAGGGTGAATAGCTTTAGGATGCCCTTCCCCCACCCCCACCCCAAACTGCTTGTGTCTCCACCTCTGATTCTGTTTTCTCTCCAGAAGCCTTACAAAGTGACAGCTTCCAGTGCCCTGCGTCTTCTCCACTCCCTATAAACTCAGTACTGGAATGAGTCTCTCCCAGTGCCGCTTTTTCAGATCCGACTCTTCTCATCCCTGTGGGGGCTGCCAAAGTAGCCTTTTCGGAGAACGGTATTTGTCTTCA
>PVJH01034351.1:0-20714 GCA_004026705.1 Nesogale talazaci | reverse complement strand
CTCTGGGCTAGACACAAGGGGTCAGCATGTTCTCTCCCACACGACGAACGAACGGAATCGCTCTGGAAACTTCCCAGGCCCAGCAAGCAGCCCCACGCCTTCCTGCTGGGACCCTGATTGAGAACAGGCCTAGGTTGTCCCGGCTCTCCAAAGAGTTTAACCTCTTCCTCCCTAAAACATAAGCCGATTCTGACTCCCCGTTTCAAAGCTGCACCCCTGAGGGTGCTGGTATGAGCAGGAGCTGGGGATAGGGCTGGGGGCTGGGGTGGGGTGCGCAGCTGCAGGGGCACCTGGACCCTGTGCCCGTCCTCCTGGTATCACAGCTTCTGCTGATTTCTGTCCCTAGAATGTCGTGGTGTGGTAGGTAACATACTGGGCTGCTACAGCAAGATCAGCAGTTCAAAACCAGCAGCTGCTCAGTGGGAGAGAGAGGAGGTGTTGTACTCCCGTCAAGAGTTCCAGTCTCAGAAACCCACTGGGGCAATTCCGCCCCATAGGACTGCTGTGAGTTGACATCATCTTGACATCAGTGAGTTTTGTTTTGTTTTGTGATCCCAGTGTCGCTTCTTTGAGACGTTGCTCAGGATCCCAAAACAGAGATCTGAACATAGCAGAAATCGTGGACTCTGCAGCCTGTGTGACCATGAGGTGTCGAAGGATCTGGTATCAGGCATCAAAGAACTAAAATTATATCATTATAAATGAGGGAGAGTACAGATTGGGGACCCAAAACCCAATCAATAGGTGCAGCAACATCCCCTCGACAGAGGGGTTGAAGGGAGGAGATGAGCCAGTCAAGGTGCAGCATGGTAGTAATGAAATATGTAACTTTTCTCTGGTTCTCAAATGCATCTTCCACCCATTATCATGATCCCAATTCTACCTGACAAATCCAGCTAGACCAGGGGGTGTACACTAGAGTCAGAAACATGGGGAATTTAGGATAGATGATCCCTTCAGGACCAGTGGTGGGAGTGGTGATACTAGGAGGGTGGAGGGATATTGGAATAGAAAGGGGGAACCAATTTCAGGGATCTACACATAGCGTCCTCTCTGGGGTACAGATAATAGGGAAGTGAGTGAGGGGACACATTGGACAGTGTACGATATGAAACAGTAATAACAATTTGTAAATTATTAAAGGTTCATGGGGGAGGGATGTGGGAGAGAGGTGACATATGGGGAGCTTGTACTGGGGGCCTGAGTGAAGGATATTTTGAAAGCGATGATGTCAACAAGTGTGCAAATGTGGCCTGTATACAATTGATGTATGTATGGATTGTGATGGGAGTATGAGCCCCCAATAAAATGATTTATTAGAAAAAAGGGGGGGGGAGAGGAGCCTATACCAAGTGCTCAAGTAGAAAATGTCTGGAAATGAAAATGGCAACATGTGTACAAATATGCTTGATACCAATGACATATTGAATGTTATAAGAGCTGTAAGAGCCCCCCAAAAATTATTGGGCTCCATTGTCTTGATTGAACAAGCTTGTGTGGCATGACAAGCTAGACTGCTAACAAAAAGGTTGGTGGTTCGAACCTACAAGCCCCTCTGCAAAACAAGGTGGCAGTCAGTTTCCATAAAGATGCTCACCTTGGTGATCCTCTGGGGAAGTTCTACTCCAGCCTGTCGGGGGACCATGAGCTGGACTCCACTGGGGACAATGGGTTGTGGCCATGAGTTAAGGCATTGATGCTCCATTCTCCTGGAAGGGCCCATCTCTCCCTGCTGTCTCCTACTCCGTAGCTTTGCTCCTGGGTCTCCCAGCACTTCTTGACCCACCTGGGGCATCCACATAGAGACGTGGGAGCTGGTTCTCCAATTGTCCTATGCCTTTCCACTTGTTGTTCTTCTCCATGTAAGCAATCAACTTTTATAAGTCTGATGTTTATTCTCGATCTCACCAACTCTAAAAATTTCCCTCAACACCTTATTATGAAAAATGCCAACTAGAACAGGAGATGGGCAAACTGTGCAATGAACACCCATCTACCCACTGCCCAGATTCCACAGGGAGCTTTCTCTGTGTTTCCTTCTTCACAGTCCTCCATGTATCCCTCTTTACGCATTTCAAAAGAATTTCAGATGCCTAAATCGTCCTACCTTTCTTCTCAGCATATACATTATTAACTAGAGTTCAATAGTTGCTGGTAGTCTTGGGGCTTTTTTCCTCTGTGTCTTAATTCCAGTTTCTCTTTCAATCAAAACGGCCCCGGGGTCACATCTGACTTCTGCTGATCCCCGAGGCCGATTGTCACAAGGCAGGGCTTTGACATGCCTACACAGCCGAACCTTCCTTACCAATTCAGACATCAACCAGCCTCCCCACAGCACTCTCTAGTGTCCAACCGCATTCTGGAATTCATTGCAACAGCCACACCACACCCAGATTATGCTCACAGTTGTGGAGTTTCTTAGGGATGTTCATCCCCCTGACCTTTTGGTTAGCAGTAGAATGTTCTCCCATTGAGTCACCAGGGCTGACTGCTTATGGGATTAAAGGTGATGGTCTAAAGAGGTGGGGCAAAGAATACACAGACAAATACCTTTAGAACCATGGGCTGTAAGGGAAATGCAGACCTCACAGTGCATGGAAGACTGAATGTCAAGCTGGTCAAAGATTTAGGAATAACAGGAGATGCAGATAAATTGCTTCGATGCTTCAGGTCTTCCTCTTCTCATAGCAACTCCCCTCCTCCACCCCTACCCGCGCACGCCCCCCCCCCCCCTCCCGCCAGGCCCTGAGCCAATTCAATGTGAAGTCTAACGAGAGCTGGCTGGGAGACAGGGGCCCAGTCAGGAGAGCCTCAGGGTCAGGGTAGGGTGCTGTGGATCCCCACCTTGTGCTCAGCTGGTACCACAAGACACTGTCATAGGAGCTGAACTTTTGCTGAGCAGTTAAGCAAGGAGGCAGGAGAAAAGACAGACCAAACCTGTGTTCACCAGGGACCTCTAATCCACCTGTCTCCTCTAATTCTCACAGGTCCACTACCATGCCAGGTGCCACGGCAGCTGGACCGGAACCCGTGGGAGCTGCAGAGAAAAATAACACACCAGGAGGGCCTGGTGTGAGGGGAAAGTAACAGGCCACCTCTATTAAAATGATCTGCCAGGTAATATCGTGAACCCCAAACATTTTTTGTTTTGTTTTCATGAGTAAAGGGTGTATTAAGGAAAAGCACTATTATTTTTTATGAAGTCCTGCATCTTGCAAAAAGTAAGAGCTTTGAGAACAGCACAAAAGAATATTTTCGCAAAGTAAAAGTTTTCCTTAAGTTTTCCTATGGATATTAACATACACAAGGTAGAAAGTTCAATGATCCCCCCCACGGGCCCGTCCCCCACTTGCACAGAGATCAAGACGTAGCCCCACAGGCCTCCTCGACGGCTTCGGCTTCTCCACAGACCACTGTTGAGTTCACTGCGGGTTCCAGGCTCTCCACCCTCCACCCTGCAGAAGGCGCCTCTCAAACCCAGGCGTGTGCCAGCATCTCACCACGGCCGCACACTCACTCCACCCCTGCCCCTACCTTTTTTCAAGAGGCCCCCGTATTTCGAAGTTACTCTTCTCAAAATATGAAGACGGTAGCATCCAACGACAAGTACAGACATGTGATTTTTTTTTTTCACAATGAAACCATTCAGTAGAACACTTGAAGGAAAAGATGCCATTGGTGAGACCGGAGAAAGAGGCCTGGATGTCTAAGGCTTGGCCAGCATACCTGATGCCCCTGAGAAGCACGTGGCAGCAGAGGCTGTCAGTAGCAGGGAATTTCACAAAGGTAATTTGACAGCAACTCCACTGTCAAAAGATAACACATTTTTAAACCGATCGAATACGCTTGTGTATCGGCCTAGAGGTCTCTCTCACTGCCTTCACATTGATGCCAACGAAAGCAGTCCTCTAGGACAGGAGAACTGCCCCTGTGGATGCCCCTGTGCACTTCCGAGCCTCTAACTCCTCACCGGAGTAGAGAACCATGAATCTCTCCCAAGAAGCAGCTGGTGGCTTTGAACTGATGACCTTGCAGTTAGCCACCCACCTCATACCCACTGTGCCGCCAGGACCTCTGTGGGATAGAGGTCTACAGCCATGTGTGTATATGCCTGTGTGTGCAGATACAGAAATATTAATTTGTACAAAGACATACAGAGATGTGATTACATATACAAGCAGGCTTCAAAGAAGTTGATAGTGATTGAACTATTGAATTGTATGATAAATGAACTATGGGCCAATAAAACTGCTTTAAAAATATATTGGTAGTATAAGTCCATATTTTTTCTTTTTTTAAAAATTATTTTTAAAGTTTTATTGACACACAGCATATAATTCAACCATTCAATCCTATCCAGAAGAATTGCACAATCATAACATAAACATCTTAGAACATTTTCTCATTCTTTTGCTTGTTTGTTTTGTTTTGTTTTGTTTTGGGGCATCACTGCCTCTGGTGGTCGTGGGAGCTACCCAGCGCTGCTCCTGAGAGGCGTCACTGGATTTGAACCGCCAAGCCCGCGGGCCACAGTCCCACACTCAACCACTTACGCCACTGGGACTCAGCCCCCATATTTTTTTCATTCCACTTTGCCATGAACTTTTTGACGTCTCCACACATGAATAGCAGACACAGGTATAGATGTAACCAAAGATCTTTCCAGACTGGTTGTCTACAGATGAAGGTCTAACACAACTCATGGCATAATGTGAGTCAGTCGATTGGCATCCCAGTGCAGGGAGGACTATCTGGGGACTTAGAAGCTTGTGAGTGGCCTTTGAAAATACAGCTATTGGTCTTTACTCATCAGGAGCAAAGATCAGAGAGAAGCTAAATTCTTTTTTTCTTTTTTTTTCTTTTTTTTTTTTAGGCATCACTGCCCTCAGGTGGTGGGAGTAGGAGGCCCAGCCTTTGCTCCTGGGAGCCGGAATCGAACCTCCATCCCAGTGGGCCGCAGTCCCACGCACAACCACTACGCCACCGGGGCTCAGCCCGTGAAGCCAAATTCTTGTAGAAGATAAACAGCTTATGAGAACCATGGCCTCATCTACCTCCAGACCAGAACTGATTACTAGAGGTAATCACTACAGCCCATCTGATGGGGGCCACAATAGATGGCTTCAAATAAAATGGAGAATACAACTAAAATTCTTAAAACAGCCCAAACTAATTGGACCAGTTGAATCCAGAGGATTCCCTGAGGCCTTCACCCTGAAATATTCTTTAAATCTTGAACTGAAACTACCCCCAGGGACCTTTTAATGAAACAATGTAGGTCTCAGTGCTCTATTTTGTCTTCTACTGTGTATATGTCTTTTTAAATCTTCAATAGCATATCTATGCCCTGCAATTTGACCTTTAAGGCTGTTCCTCTTTTTGCATTGCTGATCTTTACATTTCTGGGCTTTATATTGACGTTTTTGATCCATCTTGAGTCTATTTTTTGTACACAGATTGAGGTCAGAATCCTATTTCATTCTTCTGAGGATGGAGGTCCTATTTTACCAGTACCATTTGTTAAAGAGACTCACGGGTCATGTTCTCCGGCCCTTGGTTGAAGATCACTTGTCTGTAGGTAGGTGAATTTACTTCTGGATTCTCTATTCTGTTCTGCTAGTCTATATCTTTATCATTGTCCCAGTACCAGGTTGTCTTTACTACCTTGGCTGCATAATAGGTTTCAAGTTCAGGAAGTGTGAGACTTCCTACTTTATTCTTATTAATGTGTATACTCATGTATAAGTCGAGTTTTTTCCACACCTTTTTTAATGCAGTTTCTGTAGTCAAATTAGATGCCTTGATTGATATTCGGGTCAGCTTACACTCGAGTATATAAGGTAAGATCTTTTCTGGCATCTCCGCCCTCTCCATAGGAAGTTAGTAATTTGTTATTTATACTATTTTAAAGAATCGGGACTGTGATTGTATTATAGTTACCGGTTGCTTGGGTTCATGTTGACAGTCTTATAATCTGAAGCCTTCCTATCCGTGAACATGGGCTAGCTTTCCATTTATATAGGTCTCTTTAGATTTCTTCTCGTGCTCTTTGGCTTTCTTGGTACCAGTCTTCCGTTTGGGCAGCACAGTAAGTTCTCATTAGCTGCTGCTACGGCAAAGGTACCACAAAAGAAAGACCTCGTGGTCTGCGTTCCTAACAATTACCGCCAAGCTACCTGAAGGAGCAGCTCTGCTCCCTGACACAGGCAGCACCACGTCTGGTCGGGACCCAGTGAAAGGTCACTGTGTACTTTAAAATTGCAAGAGGAATCCAAATAAGCAGCTGAAATAAAAAAAACTTGGGGGTTTTTGACAGGTGGGACTGAGAAGTGAAAGCTTTCTCTAAAGGTCTCAGCTGAGAAGATGGGGAAGTGAAAGCATTATGTCTGCTCTAACTTACTGAGGGGGACGCGGTAGGTGAGGGACAGTGTATATATCACGAGTCGGGTAGAATTAACTCTGAAGGCTGCAAAGTTCAATTTAACGGAGTGAGATAAGTCAGACACCAAAGGGCAAGTGTTGCACGGGCCTGTTCAATTATGTTGTCACAAGCTAGGATGAATTTATTTCATTGGGAAAAAAAATTGAAATCCATGGATAGCTTTTTCATAACATATTTCCTTGTATTTTTTGCACAGCCTTTGTTACATATATATTTCCACTGAACAGAATAGTGTGGAAAAAATACACCAGGCGAAGTGCAATGTTACTTCAAGGTGGGTGGGATTCATTTTCAATTTCCACATTGCTGCATCAATCGTATTGTTTTAGTTGCCACAATATACACAAACTACTTGAGTAATGGAGTGTGTGTGTGTGTGTGTGTGTGTGTGGAAATATTGAAAAGGAAAAAATGGTTTCCTTTCTCTCATTGTGCCTCCCTGAATATCCGGTTTGGAATGTACCCTAAACCCTTACCTACCTCCTCGTTCTTTCCACCGGACGTGCATGCAGGAGTTTGGGTCCCCTTTTTGGATCAGCTTGAGTCGCCACCCACAGACATCTTGGGTGTCTGTCAAACTCTGAAGATGCCTGCCTGATCCTTTGGGTCTTTGAAGCTCTGGGTCACTTTGACCCAAACGTGGCTAGTTCAGAGCACACAGAGGTCCAAGAGATTGCGGGGGGGTGGGGGGTGGGGGGTGGGGAGAGCATCTCCACCCCACAGAGTGGCCACAAAGTCTGCCCAGGTCTGGTCACTTCTTCCTGTCAAAGCACACACGCCTGGCTCTATGGAAACACCGATGTGGGACTATAAAGCCTAGAGAAGAAAGAAGCAGAAGCAGGACTTCCTGAGGCTCTGCCTCCTGACCCTTAAGTCCTCTCTACAACACTAAGAGGAGTATTTTCCCCATTTTATAGACAAGAAAGCAAAAGGTCAGAATTTAAATAACATTCCCACGGCGCTGATCTGCCCAACTGTCTCCAGTTTCCACAGAGTATGATGCCCAAGACTTTTCACTTTTCTTCCTTTTGGGTGTGTCCTTGTGTTATTCTGCATGGACTAGAGAAACAAGTCCAGAAATACTCATAGACATGTGAAAGAGAGAGCTTTATATCAAAGAGCAATTGTACATTAAGAAAACATTCCAGCTCCATCCAGGTTAAGTCCATAAATCCGATAGTAGCCGACATGTCTGATAATAGTCTATGAACTCCTCTTAGACTCACACAACACATGTTATCAAAATGATGCTAAATGCAGGAAGATCACAGGCCATTGAGTGGAAAGTCTTGTGGATCCAGTGGCAGTGGAAGCATCTCAGTGCTGGAATGGGTCTCCACGTGGTTCCTCCAGCTCCAGGACTCTGGCTCCATCAGGGTAACTCCATGTCACTTGTCAACAATAATGTCTCATGTAGAGGCGGTGTGTCCCATCAATGCTGGTAAGGAGGACATTGGTTCCCAGAATCCTCAAGAGAGGCATTATTGTCTGTGACCTGGTTGACAGGCTAGACTCCACCCCTTCATTCAAGTTGACAGGAGATTATATAACTGCCACAGTCCTGATGAAAATCAATCTCTTGTTTATCTGTGATGAAGGGTCAACTGCCCACCCCAATCCATCAGAAGCTAAGATTTGTGAAAAATGAATTCATAAAAGAAACAGTTGAAAGGCATGCAAAATCTTACTGGAAATTTGAGACAGGGAGCATGAGGGACATGTCTGTCTCTAAGGTGATTACATTTCTCTTGGTGGGTAAATTGTGTGGAGTCATTCCCCATGAGAGAAGAAAACAATAATACTTATATTAAACCCTGGGGAGAATACACCCAGTACTATGTTCCTAAGTGGACACTTTTGACCTAGTTTCTACCCAGTCATTGCTGACCCAGGCCATGTGCTGTAGACTACTGGAACTTTATACTCTGACCTTTTGCGGTGCACAATCTACATAGACCGTATCAAAAGGGTTCTACATGGAAGCCCCACTAATCAAATTGGTCTTCCTCTTAACTCACCTCTAGGGAATTTAAGGCACCTATCTATTCCCTTGGATTGAAGGCTGAAATGTGTGAAAAGAAGCAGATGGCTACTGTCCCAGGGTTATGAAATTGGAGGCCATTGGACTTTGGCGTGGATCTCCTGCTTTGAGGGTGTCCAGTGAATGGTGACCCGGGGCCCCATCTGATATGGTTCTAAGGCCTTCCTGGCCTTTTGAGAGCATGTATTAGTCTTGGAGCCCTGGTGGGGGAGCAGGTACACCTCGGTCTGCAATCCTCATGATGGGCAGTTCAAATCCACCAGCAGGAGCAAGACAGGACTTTCAGCTTCCATGAACAGTTACAGTCTCAGAGACCCCCGGGGGGTGGGGGCGGGGGGTGCTGCGATTCAGTACTGGCAATGAGTTGAGAGAGTTTTGCAGGCATGGCTGTGCCTGGAGTGTCCTTGAAAGTACTGTCCTACCCCTAACCCTCATCATTTGCGTCAATAGTGTGTAGTCACTTCACTTTTTAATCTGTACAGTCAGCAATTTATGTACGGTAGTCTGACAAGCCTGACAAGCCGACCTACACATGTGTAATTTACTTTTTGCAACAATGTTTTAAATTGTACACCATTGGCTAAATTAATGATACTAATAACAGGATGATTTATAATGCTCTCTATCATAAAATGACATCGCAAGAGAAGATCACAAGAGAATTTTATTTAAAGACTCCTAGAAGGAGTACAACATTACCAGCCAGAGTGCCTGGCCTCAGAATATCTTTTTTTTTTAATCACTTTATTGGAGGTTCATACAACTCTTGTCACAAATCCATCCATCCATCCATTGCATGCAAAGCACATTTGTACATTTGTTGCCATTATCCTTCTCAAAACATCATCTTTCTACTTAAGTCCTTGGTATTACCTCCTCCTTTTTCCACCTCCTCCCCACTGCCCCCTGCCTCATGAACCGTTGATAATTTATAAGTTATTATTTTGCCATATGGCACACTGTCTGATGTCTCCCTTCGCCCACTTGATAATGCTTTTCCATGCGCATCAGAGGCATATAAAAATCATAGATACATGAATGGATTTACGCTTGCACTTAATCATAGCCCCAGTCTAAGATGAGTTGGTTCTTATGACATAGTCTGATTCTGTATTTGTCTTCAGAGAGAGCATGGAACATCAAGATGTCAGAGGAAAATGTGAGGAAGAAATCAGAGGGTGCTTGAGTATCAGAAAGAATAGCATCTGGGCTTAAAGGGCTGTCTTCAAACAGCAGCCCTCCGTCCTAGGAGCCCAGGTGGCGGGCAGAGCGGCAGCGCCAGGCAATCCAGCTTCGAGGAAGCTCTCGGTGCCCCACGGTCGGAAGGCACACTGCAAGCGGCCTCCCCACAGCCAAGGTGCTGAAAAGGAAGGTCAACTCAGCCTAAAGGACGGTGAAGGAGGAGCTGAAGAGATGGGCGAGACTGTCAGCGAAACCTGCAACCTGCGCCAGCAAAAGTAGAGGCAACGCCAAAAAAAGGCACCAGGAAAGGATAAATCTTCAGACCCACAAGTGCGGGCCAAGGGAAAAGAGGAGCAAAGGGAAAACAGGCTGAAGACGCTATCCCGGAACTAAGGAAGATTGACCCGCTGAAAATGGAGACACGAAAAATGAGGAGAGTCCGGCCCCCTGATGAAGCAGGAGAAAATGAAGCCAAGTGACTCAGGTTTATCATGTCTTATCCGTGGGGCCTGTTATCTCCCTGCTTGTTCAGTCCAGAGGAATATTCTTATCAACTGTTTTGTAAGTCCAAGTTTTTCAGTAGTTCTAAAAACATTTTTAAGAAGAAGGAAATCCCAATTCATCTCATTTTTCTTACGTGTAAATGCTTTCTTTTAAAAGATGTGAAATCATTTGCTGGTTGTTTATTTCTTAGTACAACCAGAAAATAGTGGGATGCTGAATTGTGGGAAGATTTGACTGTCTTGGGGGTCAACGTAACATTCCATGGGTTGGGGAAGGGCAGCATTTGCATCCCTAATACAAAACATACTGAATTCGGAGTCACTGTCATGCATTTGTATGACGTGACACTTACATTTTGTTTCCACATTTGTTTTCTTAACGGAATTGTGTCTGAAAACCATCTGTCATCCTGGCTTTCTTGTCAGCCCTGTGCCTTCTATCACACCTGTGGTCCTGGCAGTCCAGTTTTCCTGATCACTTTGCAACGTGTTGTGAAGGATCGGACATTTGAGTGTGCAGTGACATTGAATGGTGAATTAGTGGGAAGGAAGATGTAACAGCTTAGCAGCATTAGAAGATAAGGGCCCTTGATGATCTCTTTTTAAAAATTTGCCTCTTAATTTAAAGGTGGAAAGTCACTCGAATTTAGAAACAAATTTTACCTATGTGCCATTTTAGAATTTGGGTACATGCATCAAGAATTTTGTACACACTGATCATAATGTCTCTGTACTGGTCTCAAAATAGCCAACAAAATGCCAGTTACAAACCAAACCAAACCAAAAACAGCCCTCGAAGTGAGGCATCCACTAAGTCCACATAGAGAGACCCACAGCAGCCGGAGATTTACAATCCAAGGATTATAAATAATAAAATCCAAATCTGAGGAGAGAGCCATAGCAGAGCTTAAACGCTGAACACTCAGGAGCCCTGGTGGCGTCGTGGTGGCTTGCGGGGCTGCTAATCTCAAACCACCAGCAGTTTCATGGGAAAGATGAGGCTTTCTACTCCTGTAAATCCTGAACCCTCAGTCTTCAGAAGGCGATGGGTGACGGTGGAAGCCCCAAATACACTTGCAGTGTCCCCATTAAGCCTTTGGTGACTCCCCTCTGACCATAGTCCAGGTGAACAGGCTTTCTACCAGAGAAAGCGAGCACAGTCAAGTCAATTATGGCAGATGGAGTTATCATTTGCAACCCCTTATCACTTGATCTTCCTCTGGGCCCATTTTATGGTTGATTCCACTTTTAATTAAGAGGGGGGAGGTAGGACATGCTAAATATGAGATTTCAAAAAGAACCGGGACATTTTGATTCAGCAATTCATGAATTTTTTTTCCCCACAGATTTTTTTGAAGCCATCCTGTATAACCTGCATATCCATGGTCATCGAGTGAATCCTGACATGCAGCAGCCTGGATAACACGGAGTACCAGTAAGTCACGGCCCTTTTGAGTTTGTGAGACTGTAAATCTTTATGGGGGCAGAACACCGCATCGGGGGTTCAAACTGCTGACCTTGCAGTGACGGCAGACCCATGTGCAGCCACGGCCCCACCAGGCCTCCTAAGCTAGATCATTAGTCTTAGATTCAGCAGGTAAAACATTGCTCTGCCACATTGCTCAGAAACATTTGCCAAGTTCCATAAAGTTTCTTCGTGTCTGAATGCATCTTGGTATTAAGGACTGATGACCAAGAGCCGTAGGCAGTACCCGAGCATGATCAACAGGCTGTGCTTGGTTATCCAGTCTGGCGATCTCTCTCTGACCTGGCAAGTTTGTCCACTGACATTCACTGGCCGAAGTGGATGCGTCTCGCTCAGATCTTCACCATCAAGCTGACATGATCTCCGATGCTACCTCATGGATAGAGCGACGGTTTCTCCTTTGGGTCTCACTGCTTTTAATGACGGAGGTTTACCTCGGTGCCCTGTAGTTGCTAAGCACAAGGTCAGCGATTCAAAACCACCAGCCACTCCGAAGGGGAACGAGAAGGCTTTCTACTACGGAAGAATCAGTCTGGGGACAGAGTGGCAGAGTCTGAGTCTACTTGCTGGCAGTGACTTTGAGTGTGGGCAACCTCAGTTACAGACCCCTGGTGATGTCGTGGGTCTGGCGATGTCATGGGTTTTGCAGTGGGCTGCTAGCCACAAGGTCACCGGTTCAAACTCACCAGCCACGCTATGAAAGAAAAGGGGGCCTACTTCCCTAGAGACTCCTTCCCAGAAACCCAAAGGGGGCAGTACTCCTCTGGGAGTCAGAATAGGGGCACTTGGAGGCTATTAGTTTACCTATTTTCTCTTCATAGGAAAGCACTTGGACTCAAAGTATCTATAAGGGGGGCCTTTGGGTGGCAGGGTTTCTGATACCAGGCATGCCCCACAGTATTTTGGGGAGCCCAAAAATTTATGTAACAGCTGGCTAGACTGTTTCTGTACTAGATCCTAACTAAGCTCAACATTTTCTGTCCGCCCTCAAAACACGTGACTCCTCAAGTCGGGCTGACTGCTGCTGGACAAGAGGACTGTCCACGTGCGGCCAGCACTGCCTCTGCTCAATCTCCCGCAAGCTTTTCCAATGGCCTTTGTCAGTGGACCATCTCACTCCCCAGCAGGGAAAATGGTTTACCTGGAGCAGACCTGTGTGCGCATGAACTGGCGCCATCCCAGCGGGGCTTTCTGACCCGCCCTCACAGACTACTCCCTTCTCCCATCCATCTAATGCAGGAACCATGGTGATGGCTGCTGGCTGCTCTCCAGGGGGTTCCAGCTCAGAGTGGCCCTTTAACAACAGAAGAAAACACTGCTCAGTCCTGTATCACCCTTCTAATTGCCCCACCACCCCCTGCTGCCAGCACAGCCTCAATGCAGCTTGTGGAGAGTCGTGGTCTTCTTCCCTCTCCCTCCACCTGGGCGAGCATGCTGTCCTTCTGCAGGGTCTCGTTTCTTCTGAGAGCGTGTGCAAGCAGGTGAGACGAAGCCTCTGCATGATAGCTTCCACGGAGCATGCTAGCTGTACTGCTACCAACCCAGACTGGTTTGCCCTTCTAAGAATGGAAGTCCGTGGCACTTTCAGTTCTCTGCACCAACATCAGAATGAGAGGCACATACACATGGCAGACTCGTGAGACAAGGCCAGGAAATGATACACCCCAATGTCGGGGTAGGATCCACTTTTGGGGGGTGGGAGTCATGGGGGAAGGGCACCAGGAAAGGTGCCCACGGGGGCTCTGAAGTCCTGGGAATGTGCCTTTTGATATGAGGGTGGGGACAGAACCTTCTATGACTGCCGTTAGCTGCCATCCAACTGACCCCACCTCAGGGACGCCCCGACACAAGGGGACACTCTTGGCTGGGTTTCAGAAACTGATCACCAGGCCTTTCTTCTTCGTCCCTCTGGTCTGGAGGCTCCATTGAAAACTTCTCAACATCACAGCAACCCACGTCAGCACTGACAGGGGGATGGGTACGAGGTGGTTATCGAACCCAGCCCTCCTGCTGGAACATGAAAATTCTGCCGTTGAGCCACCAAGGCCTCATCATTCCCATGGGTACTTTATAAGGCTTTTGTGTATGCGTGAAAGATCTCACCATTGACCACGAGCTCCTTGACCCGTGACTGGCTCCTGGTGGCGTAGCGGCTACACCTGCGGCTGCTAACGGCAAGGTGAGCAGTGTGACTCCAGCAGCCAGCTCCGCGGGAGCCCGATGAGGCCTTTCATTCCTCAGAACCCCCCTGGAGCAGGTCTGCCCTGTCCGACAGTGTCGCTGTGGGTCAGAATTGACTCGGTGCCGGTGGGGGCTGGTCCCTCATTCCCCAGAAGGCCGGAGTATGACCCAGGCAGGAGCTGGGAATGGGGTCGGTCTAAATAGGTTCTAAATTGCAAAGTACTTCAGAGTCCCTCTGGACCTCCCAACAAGGAGACCCCAAGCTGTGCTGCTCCCAGCCCAGGTTGCCCAGCCTGTGCTGAACACGCCACTGGCTAAACGGGGGCCCAGATGCCTTTGCCACAGGGACACGCAGGCACGTCTCCAGCCTCCAGACGCTATGCAGGCGGGCCTTCAAACGTTACCCCCACCTTGCCAGCACCTGGGGTTCCCCCACCCACCCAAGGAGCTTCCCGGCCCCCTGTCATCATTGGTTACCACACCTGCACGCCCTCTTCCTGGGCCTACCTGTAAGCTCATCGCTGTTCTGCAGAAGCTTGGACTGCAATTCTCTCCGAGCACGGGCAAAGAAGGAGGTCTGGGAACAGCAACACTGTGTCCAGGAGAGCTTTTATTTGTACGGAACAGTTTTAAAAATACAGAATAAAATAGCTTTGTCTCTACTATTATTCACAACATCTGGTCCAAATAGTACATAGTTTTAAAATACTTAAACGTTTAATGAAGCCATGTTAGAAAAACAATATGAAAATTCCTTTTTTTAAAAACTCCATAAAAGAATTACACATCTCAAAACAAAACAAAAACCCCATCCCGAATACCCAGTATGCAAAAAGAAAAAAAAGGACCTCCCCCCCCAAAAAAAAACAGAACCCCCAGTTCCCCCCCCAAAAGAACATCCCAGAAATGTATATAGCCAAAGTCAGTCACAAAAACTCAAGGGAGAGGCATCCCTACTGTTTTAAGAACAGTCAGAAACTTATTAATGTATCGAACAAATGTGGGAATTGGTATTGTCAGGAGAGATGGCAGGGCACGGGTCAGGATGTCCCACGTGCCTGGAAACACACACGTACACACACAAACAGCAATGCTAAAGATGCTGGAGGTGATGTTGAGGAATGGGGAGGCATGGCCAGGCACCAACCCCACGGGCAGGAATGTTTCTGAGGCTGCTGGATGGGGCTCTCCCCGGCCTTCACACGCTCCATGAGGCCACAGGCTACAGCGGAACACTGGTGAAACGGGGTGGCCTTCTTGCACGACTCTGGTCCTTGACTGGGAAGAGGGTGGGAGAGATCCTACTGGCCAAGCCCATTGCACAAACGGGACAGGGCACTGCACCCAGGAGGTCCAAGACTCTCTTCTTAAGCCAAGGAGGAGAAGGGCTCGTTCTGGAGAAAACAAGCTCTGTGGACGACCAGGCATGGGCGCCATATACCACCGCCGCCACCAGGAGGCGACGCTGGCTGAGCACACCAGAACCCCAGCCAGGGTGGAGAACCCCTCCGAGCCGCAGCCACAGCCGCCAGCAGCCGTGGTACCCCCCAAGTCCAGCAGCCTGAGGCCACAGTCACAGCTCCTCCGTTGTCTACTAGCTGGCCCGGCCAGGCTCGTGGCATAAATATGACTTCAGATTACACTTGAAGACTTGGCATCTAAGTTGCTAGTACCCAGATTTCAGCAGGGACACGAGTTAGGAAGTAACAAGGTAGCTCTCGGTAATAAAATAGACGCAATGGGTAAATAAAGTATACACACACATACTAGAGATTCATCAATGGAGAAATTCTATCATCACATGACATTGTCATGAAAATTATATCATTCCCCCCCTGGAAAACTGTGACTATTATCCCGGGCAGAAATGTTATTTGAGCATATGGAAATACTGCCATATTCATGCATAAACCAAGGTGTGGTCATGAGTCAGTATGCTACAGCAGAGGGAGCAAGGTCCTGGGTGTGAATTTGTCTTCGTGAAAAAGGGAAAACACTGGGCCCCACGACATGCGAGCCGAGGCCTTAGACGGCTTCTCTTGCCCTTTGCTCCATCAGAAACTTCCTGAACCTTGCCATCCGAAACCCTTCATTAAAAACTCGGCGTCAGATTTTCTACCCGAGTGCAACTCTCATGAGGATGGAAATCGCTTCCAAAGACGGGAGCCATGACCTTGTATTCTGTGAACCATGGCAGACCAATATTTTGTCAGAGCTGGTGGTGGGGTCTCCTCCACACGCCTGCTGTTCTTATAAACAATTCCTACTTGCCGCACCGGGACCGTCAACTAAACGTTCTCCTCCAGGTCTGGGCAGACCTAGGAAGATGGTGGGTAGGTGGCCAATGGAAATCGGAGACTGAAAGAACACCGAATTCAAAATATTTTAGAACGTTCTATGAGCCAAACAAAGCATGGCCCTTATGTGACCCACAGAAGCAGACCAGCAAACTGACAGGTTCCTGCTCCTTCTAATCCTCCCCCAACTCGGGGGGCATGATGAGACCCAAGAACCAGATGGACACATTGATGCCCCCTTTCAATGACACACTCTCCTTCTCCAGCACACTGGTGAGCAGGAGGGACCCGTGACTCCAAGACTCCACTGACATCAGCCAAGTGTCAGAGGCAGAGCAGAATGCACCAACTCAACCAAGGGCTCTGGCCAGGCTGCCCTCTCCTCTCCTGGGGCAGAGACAGGGCACAGTAGTCAGGGTGGGTGTGGGGCTTCTCGTCACATGAGGCACCCAAGAGATCCCCATCTCACATCTACTGAGAGATGTGTAACCTCTCAGTAAAACTCGGCCCAGCGCGTGGTGTCAGAGGTCCTGGGTTTCTGGACGTCTCAAGCACAGAGCCAAGGGTCACCCCACGGGAGGGGAGATGCTGGCCAGGTTGAGCTGAACATGACTGATCTCTGGGTGACCTGGAAAGCTGTGACTCTCTGGAAAGGTTAGCAGCCCCTCCCGTTTCCCCGGTGCACACAGATGAAGGGTGTAGCTCAGATACAAACAGTTAAGATGGGAGACCAACACAAGGCAAGAGGATTGTCAGCCTCAAGGGGTGAAGGTAGCAATTGGGTGTTCTTAAAAGTCCCTTTGCATCAAAGACACGTCCTTAAAAAAAAAAAAAAGGAATACAAAATGAAGTGCCATTCAGAATCTAAATCTTCATTCTTTAATGAATGGCTCTAGGTATTCTGGCCTAATAGACTGGGATGGGGGGGGGGGGGTGATGACACAAGGACATTTCAAGGGGGAGGAGGCCACACCAGCCTCAGAGGGCAAGTAATTCACGGGCTGCTGAGGACAGGTCCACGGTCTAGGAGCGGAGAACACCCACTGCTGTGCCAGTCACAGCTCAAGCAGGCCCCTAGCCACGTACGAAGCACGGCTCCGTGGAGAGAAGTCCCTGGCTTCAGGTCTCAAAGCTGTTCCTTGGCTGAAAACTCCCAAGCAGATTACACAGAAAACTCCCCCCTCCCTTCCAGAGAGAATTTAGTGTTATTAAGTACAGCTCTTTTTACAAGAGGGGGCCAGCCCAGCCAGCCACCTTTCTCGTCAACCTCTGCAATAACTTAACCTAGGTGTGGCCAGGGTCTCTGACCTTGGCCTCTACAAATTCTCCTGAACGGGTGGCAGAGCAACCCCCAGAGAGTCCCCACAAGCCACGACTGCCAGAAATGACAGGCGGCGAAGGGCTAGCAAGCACACACACCACTCACCGGGGCGGTGGTCCTGCTGGAGACCCACCCTGCTGCTTCCCTTCTCCAGGAAACAAATTCACGTACGACGTGACCCCAGGTTTCTGGGCTCTGGTCCAGTAGTCAGTTTTGATAAATAGGTGAGGCGTTACAGTATTTACACTTCCGCGGCATCGAGCAATACAAAACACAACCACAGTAATGGTTACTGGCCTTGAAAAGCCACGCGGGGCTTTCCCTGACGGTGTCCACAGCTTGACAGATGCTGGTTCTTTTCTGAGCAGGGGTTGGAGTTGGGGGACAAGCCCTAGGGAGGCAGGGTACGGGGGTCACATGGGAAAACACTGATTTCAAAAATCCGCTATAGTCAGTAACATTAAATAGGAATAAAACCTTGTAACTATCGACACGCGCAACAATAATGAACATCCACAAGAGGGCGGAGCCAAGACTCCCAGAAACCCTTGCCGGTGCCCCGGTGAGGCACTCATACCCGTCACACCAGCCCGGGGTGACCAATGCCAGATAGGGTGTCGCAGCTACCAGTGAGCAAAAAGGAAGCTGCCGGGGAATGCGCCAGCCGGTCAGGGCTGGGGGGGTGGGGTGGGGGTGGGGGCCCTGCAGAGAAGGAGCAGCAGAGGAGCAGGCACTGCTTCTCGGACCTTCCCTCCGCCCTTCGGCCCCTTCTGAGACGAACGCAGCCTGCTGCCGGTACTTTCCGACCAGGTCAGCTTCGCGGCCCGGCAGGACGGGCATGGACATTCGGAGTTACCACTCTTCGGTCCGTGGCGACATTGCAAGGACACAGGCTCGTCAGCCAGGCGGGATCTCTGCGGGCCCAGGGCTGAGGTGAGGATTTGCAAAAGTCCAATCAAAAGGGAGTCGGTCCAAGGGAGTCCTGCACAGAAAGCCACTGGACCTCGGGGTGGTGAGGAGGGGAGGCTACGAGTAAAGCAGCCTCCCAGAGCAGTTCCGGTCCTAATCTTTCTTAGGAAGGGGGTGGAAAACAGGAGATTCCCCAGGGATCGGGGATGTACCCTCCCTCGGGAGGCCAGGGACTTTAAGGACAGTGAGTGTGATCAGCAGTGGACACTCATTAAATAAGGACAGAGGGGAGACACCGTATCAGGCAGGGTCACCACCCAGGACAGAGAAGCGAACTACTTGGAACTACAGTCTTAGCTCCGGGGTGCAGAGTGTAAATGCAGATATACAGACATAGAGTTGACTGCTCGTTGCTCAGCAAGGACTACAGAGACATGCCCCCTGCCGCCGGCCACTGGGCGCCCGGGGCTATACTGTGGCCTGGGAGTCTTCCCCCGGATTCCGGCTGGCCCCGCACTTCCGGAGGCCTTTCCAGGTGTAGCCCACAAAGGTGGGACTGATGGGCAAGTAGCTGAAGCAGCGGTACTTCTTGATAAAGTTCATGCCGAAGGGCAAATCGTAGGACTCCATGCCATCCAGCGTCTTGTTTCCTTTGCCGATGCCCTTCTTCCACTTCCGGATTCCTCGTTCCTCTGGAGTACCTGTCACACACACACACACACACAAAACCAACAGAATGTTGAGTTCACTGGCAAAAGCAACGAGACCCCAATACCCGGAAAACCCCTTCAACTGCCATGAAGTCGGTGCTCCCTCACAGGCCAGGGTAGAACTGGGCCCCTGGGCGTCCCAGACTGTACCTGTGCCTGAGTGTAGAAAACTCCACCTGCCTCCCCTGGAGCAGCTCGTGGCTTTGAACCGCTGACCTGGTACACCTCCCACTAAGAGGCCTTGGCCCCTGAGCCCGGCTGAGCAGCTGGGTTGGGTGTCCGTTGTGCAGGAAGCTCAGGATGTTCTTGCATCTAAGCTGTGCCTGTCCCACTCCCCACTTATGCCTCCACTGCTGCTGGCATAACACAGCTGACTTCTTAGTCACCAGGCTCTGTCTGATGCCAGGGCCTCCTCCTCAAATAGTTCTGGCTACGGAGAGAAAAAAGGTGCTCCTCATCGGCCCTCTTATATCCAGCACCTCCCTAGACAGTGGTCCGAGAGCAATCTGGGTATCCGACGAAGAACATGCGAGCTAGTTTTGAGCTGCTGTGGGCAGACTGGACAGCAGTGCCTCACCACTAGGGTTCCCTCTTGAATTTGTTCTGGTTTTTGTTAGAATTAATTCTATTTTAGAAATATTTTCTGATTTTCTTATCAATTGACGTTTTCCTGTTTTTGTTGTTTGGGGGGTGGGAGTTCATGCTACAGGGTCCTTGTCTGTTTTGAGGATGGTTTTTTACCCCCACCCCACCCCGTCCTTGTTTTACATGCTTTTTCTGCACAGGAGAGTCAGGATGGGTGGACCTATGAAAACAATAATGGGATTAAAAAGTCCCTGGGGGCACAGAAGGGCAGGAGCGGGGAATGGGGAGCCAACAGCTCCCAGTGGGTACAAGAAGGAAGAAAATGTTCCAGAGTGGACAGTGGTGACGAACACACAGCTTGTACGCCTGAACTACTGACATGTATGCCAATTTGATCTCCACGGAACTCTTTGTAAAAAACCAGCGCACACCACACAGTGCCTCACCCCTGGACTCCCCAGCGCGCTCTAGATCCGAACTTTCCGGAAAAAATTGTTGCAAGCAACCCTTCAAACCCAAGACTAAGCACTGTGCCTTCCCGGGGAACCGTTCGTGGCCTGAAAGGCAAGAGTCAAGGCCAGTGTTTGCTAAGGCGTCCCTGCACCGCAGCCTCCTGTGGAGTTGGGGGGGGGCAGGTAATGGGGGCACCGAGGCCTCACATCTCCTCTGGGGCCCAGGGGAGCCAGTCTAGCGTACTCGTACTCCCTGCCTGCCGTGTGGGCTTGCCCAGGGCCAGGAACTCAGCTCAGGGAAGGGCCCTTTAATTGACGGGGCAGGCTCACCAAGAGGCAGGAACGCCTCAGGAGGGCAAAGGAAGCAGAGATGCCTAAAAGGGCAGCTGTCCTCAGAGGCCACGGGCACCGCTTCAACTCCCGGCCACCTGGGGAACAACTGAAGGAACTCGGCCAGCCCGGGGCCTGCACCCTCCTCACGGCCGTGGCTCTGCCTGAGCCCAGGGGATACCCTCGAGGGCCGGGCCAATCATCTCATTGGGGGTCTTCCCCTTTTTTGTCCACCCTGTATTCTACCCTGCACAAGCCCAGGGAAGGCCACCGGC
>PVJH01034350.1:0-20700 GCA_004026705.1 Nesogale talazaci | reverse complement strand
ATTTCAGGGGTGCCCAGGATGCAAGCTATTTATAAAATGATCAAGTCAAAATGACCTGCCAACTGCAAAAATGCAAAACGTCTATGTATTACATGAATTCCTAAATGCATTGAGAATTCTTTATATGTCCAACGTGGGCTTATGTACCTGGCAGAACCGCAAGAGTCCAAATTGCACAACACAACACATGAACTATGCACGTTTTTTGCCATGACCTGAGTGGACTCTGATGTCTTGCACTGAATGGAATGAGCCACGCATGCACAGTCTGGACGGTAGCGGCTGACAGCTAGCCTCAAGCACATTTCAGGGCGGAGTGGTGGAAGGGTACTTGGACTCAATGGTCTTGATGTGGGAAAGGGCTGACTCACATCAATCAGGAGAGCCGAATAATGCAGTCAAGGAGGTAGCCCTTTTCTCATGCTTGGGCACGGTCCCTGTGTGAGTCAGTCCATACGCTCTGGACTTCAGTTTGAAGTGTCAGAGTCTCCTATTCCATATGAAAGTGATACATTCGTGTCTTCTTGGTCCAGCTGCTCCCCCATTCATTTTAATTCCCTTTCTTAGGTTTAAGAGGGAAAAACTCAGGTCTGAAAATGGGCGGTAACTTGGCTTGACAGTTTTGCGGCACTTCGCACAGCTGTTTGCGCATGCGTGTGGCACCTAAGCTTGCATCTGACTGGCTGCGCCGCACATCAATTAAGTGACAGGATCGAGGACAGGCTTCCGTCTGTTTTTCCAGTGCCAGGCCATCTACCCACACTACATTTGCGATTGACCAGTAGATTGCAATCGACGTTCTGAAAAGCCATGATGTCACTTTGATGTCACTTTGAGGATTCCGAAGCCCCCGATAGGACCGTGGACCCCTTAAAGGACAAACCGATCTGTCTTGGAGGAAGTGCGGCCAGAGTGCCCCTGTTGTCCCGAGAGGCCAGTACTTGGAGAGCGTCGTGTGGATGAGGCCGAGGGTCAGTGAAAACGAGGAAGGCCAACAGCGAGACCAGGAGGGTGGCGGGGGGGGGGGGGGGGGGGGGGGGGGGGGGGGGGAAGAGGGAGGAAGGAGGAACCCATCGCAATAGGTGGGATTTCTCGGTGCATGGTAGCCGAGAGAGATGACCCCTCAGAGACGGTGATAGGCATAACGGATCACCGAGGGGACGGGAAGTGAGGGGGAAAGGGGGGAAGGGCGGTTGATAGCATGGATGATTGTATAACCCATCGAATGGGACTGAACAGCAGAAGTGTATGGGGAGGGAAGGGATAGATTGGAATGGGTAAACTATGTCAGTAGAAATAGCACGCTAAAAATAAAGAGTGATACATAAATACAGGGTCATTGTTACATGAAGGCATTCGGGTATTGTTGCCATTGTATGGGAGTTGTGAAGAACGATCAATCACCTTGGAACCTCGTGATTGCCTAAGCAGGAGGCACCGGTCGTTGTGTCCCAAGTAGGCCCCCGGGGGAGGAAGGCTGGAGCGCCTTCACGCCCCGTCCTTTGCAGGACCTGTTCCTGGGGAAGGACATTGTGCTTACTGGAGAGACAGTAGGATAAGGCGGGCCCTCTCTTGGTAAAATAAAGGGTCAGTGTGGGCTGAGCTCTGGTGGCGTAGTGGTTGTGCGCAGAACTGCAGCCCACTGGGTTGGAGGTTCAAATCCAGCAGCAAGGCTGGGCCTCCTACTCCCACCACCAGAGGGCAGTGATGCCCCCCAAAAAAGACAAAAAAAATAGAGGGTCAGCAGAAAAGAAGGTGACCCTGGGAGAGGAGTGGCCACAGGGGCGGCCACGGGGGGCTTCGACACAGCAGTGAGGCTAGGCTTGGCACAAGACCCGGCAGAGACCTATTTTGTTGTCCATGGGGCCACCGTGGGTCGGAACCCACTGGAAACGTGACGACGACGTGGACATTGAAATACATGCAAAAGCCCCAGGCTGCGCATGTGCTCAAGCTGTGCTGGGAGCCTGCTCCCTTTACCTGGCAGGCTCTGCCGCAGACAGAAGGCTGGAGGGCAGTGGAGGGACACACTCCGACCTGTTTGCTTCCTGTTCTCAGAGAAGCCACAGCCACCCCCGGCTGGCCGCTGGAGCTGGCTCTTGATGGAGCTGCCAGCTGTTGACTGTCGGGGGCTCCTGGCTCCACCACGGGCACTGGCAACAGTGCCCCCCTCCTCACGGGGCTTCTCTGGATGCTGGGGACCTGGCTTCCCACTCAGTGCCCCCGTGTGACCGAGGACGAGTGTCCTGGAGGGTTTCTGAGGCCGTCCGCTTCCTGGAAGGAGCCTTGGGGTGCTTTGCTCAGGTGAACGGTCGGGGGTTCACCGGAGAAAGACGGGGCGATGGCAGCCTCGGGAAGGCCACGGGGCAGTTCTCACTGGTCTCCCAGGGTCACTGGGCAGTGGCACGGATTTGAACGGAACACCACTCTCTTGAGGCACCGCGCCAGATCTTTCTCCCGAGGAGCTTCCAGCCAGGTTTGAACCACTAACCTTAGGTTTAATGGCCGTGCTCTGGGCGCTCCACTTTAAGAGCTGCTCTGGCCTGAGTGGAGAAGTTAGTACCACAGGTGAAGCACCACCCCCACCCCCACCCCCCGCCTTTCTCCATGCCTGGTACGCAGCACTGGACATGCCTGCCTTGGCCTGCCTCCAGACCGGACCTGAGACACTCGAGCCTGCTGGTGATCGAGGGCTGTGTGACCCATTTCTCTTCATAACCGCCAGCCCTCTTGCAGCCGGCCTGGGGAGCAACCTGGGCCTCACTCCCCACCTGCAGTCAAGTGGTCAGGCGAATGCTTCTTGGCTGGGGCTGGCTGGACGCTCCCTTCCTTTGTCGTCCTCCCTGCCAGCCACTTCGTTTCTCTTAGCTTCCTTTATTAGTGTAAATGAGGGGGAGTGCAGGTTGGGGACCCAAAGCCCATCTGTAGGCAACGGACTTCTCCTTACAGAGGGGTCGCAGGGAGAAGACAAAGTAGTCAGCGTGCAACGCAGCAATGACGAAACATCCAACTTTCCTCCAGTGCTTTAATGCTACCTCCTTCCCACTATCATGATCCCCATTCTGCCTTACAAGTCCGGCTAGCCCAGAGGGTGTGCACTGGCGCAGATGGGAGCTGGAAGCATGGGGAGTCCAGGACATGATCCCTTCTGGACCAGGGAGAAGAGTGGCGATACTGGGAGGGTGGAGGGAAGGTGGGGTGGAAACAGGGAACTGATTGTAAGGATGTACATACGGCCTCCTCCGTGGGGTACGACAACGGGGAGGTGGGTGAAGGGAGCCCTCAGACAGTGTAAGAGATGTCAAAGTAGTAATAATGTATAAATTATCAAAGATTTATGCAGGGGGGCGGAATGAGGAGCCAATGCCAAGGGCTTAGAGAGAAAGAGAATGCTGTGAGAATGATGAGGGCTGCAGATGTATGGATGTGCTGGGATGAGTTATATGAGTCCCCAATAAAAGGATTTTTTAAAAAAATCCCACCTGCTCGAGCGCCTCTCTGCCCTCTGGCAGGCAGCCATCTGTTCTGCTTCTCAGCATTTGCCCGGGGGTTCTCGAGCAGTAGAAATGGGCAGGCAGATGGCCACTGCCCATCCCCAGATGTATGGGCAGCAGGACTCAGGGGTGGGGGTTCTAAGAGGTCCTGCGGGGACCTCACCTCTGAAGAACAGTTTGGAGCAGGTGGCCCTGAGGACAGAAACCTCAGCTGTTTTCAAGATCCCCCAAGTCCCATTTCCTTGTCTTTACTGACCACACAGTCACAGCACATCAGACTCCACGCAGTGCACGGCTGCAGTACCCGGCATTGATGCAGGGCCGGCGTGGCAGCCAGCGCCGGGCCAGGCCAAAGGCCACCCCGCAGGGTGGTGTCCTCACCCTCACGCCCCACACCCTCAGCAGACCTGCCTTCCCTACACCCTGCTGAGTGACAGAGACCTAAGTTCACTTACAAAATCAGTTCGGGAGGAGTGAGGCCCCACCTCCCTGGCTTGAAGGAGCAGGCTCTCAGGAAGGGGTGGGGGGGTGACTGCACCCTAGGTGGAAGACCACCCCCAGCGGGCTGCACCGGTCACCTGACAGCCCGCACCCGACTGTGGCAGGCAACTCACCCCCAGCTAGACCCCTGTGGGTCGGAACATCCAGGAATGTTCCTAAAGAGCTCATCTAAGATTCTTTCCCAGAATCCTCCACAACTTCATCACCAGGTTGCAGTGAGCCAGGATCTCTGTAAAAGTCTCACACATACACACACACACACACACAGAGAGAGAGAGAGAGAGAGAGAGAGAGAGAGAGAGAGAGAGAGAGAGAGACAGGTCCCAGGGGATCTTTCTCTGGACTTTGGTCTGGCACTTATGGTCATCCATGTAGGGGACCGCCTATAGAAGTCCGAGGTCGTATCTCTAACTCCATTAACATCGGCACCCCACCGGGCCCCTGCCCACTGCTCTGTGTGCCCGCCTGGGGACTCAGGTTGGGGTTGGGACTGGGCAGGCCTCAGTAGGGAGGGGCCAGCGAGTTAGCACTGCTGGGCACAGGCCCCAAAGGAAGCGTCTCTTCCGCTGCCAGCCTCTTGTCTCTCCAAATCAGGCCAAGTCCCCTCTCCTGCTCTGATCCCAGCTGGGCTTTGCTTTCCATGGGTTTTGCTTTCCTGGGACCTCACCCAAATCCTGTTCTGAAAGGTCTGTCCGGATGGAGAACTGTCGCCCCCGTGAGGGACGCTGTCTGCACGGTGGGTCCAGGTCCTCTCCTCAAAGACTGGGACCCAGTGGCACCCATGGGGATGCAGCGAGCCCCCGGACTGCAGACGTCATCCCTATGGGCAACTCCGACTTGCCCTCGAAGGGTCACATGCATGCCATGGACGCCACAGGGCTGGCAAAGAAGACAGTACCACGGACCACCTCAGGACCACCACCCTGTCTCAGAAGGATGACAGCCAGGCAAGGAGGGCCAGACTTCTCGTGTCCTTTGGACGTATTGTTGGGAGGGACCAGTCCCTGCAGAATGACGTCATGTTCGGTAAAGTGACAGCAAGGGCGCCCCTCCACGAGAAGGACTGACATGGGGGTTGCCATGAGCTCAAGCCTAACCCATATGGTGGGGTGGGGGTGCCCCAGGGCTGGGGACCGGGTCCTTGTTGGAACCGACTGGATGACAATCTTGGCCTTTACTTTGAAACCAGGCAACTAATAGCACCATGGAAACCCAGACCCACTGCCGTGGCACCGGTTCCGTCTTGGAGGGACCTTGCAAGACAGGACAGGACTGGCCTTCAATAGACTCTGACGTCACCTACGGGAACAGCAGTGGGTTTGAACCGGTGACCTTGCGGTTGGCCACTCTGTCTTCATACATCCCCGGGACTGTCACCTTTGTTTGCTGCATGTGCCATTGTCACTTCAGGGAGAAGGCTTTGTGCCCTTGCCCGCCCGCATGCACCAGACCATTGAAACCCAACCCATTGCCATCGAGGTGATGGGCTCAGAGCGACCCCCAATTGGGTATCTAAGGCTGCAGTTGAGGGGGGAGACCGCCTCATGCTTCTCCCCCCAGCAGGCTGCCGCATCGAAGCGGCTGTCTTGTGGTTGGAGCCCAGCTCAACAGCCACAGTGCTGCTGGGCTGCATGCCCCGTTCCAAGGCACCTGCGCTGCTCAGACACGCTCAGGAACGTGCGCCTGGCTTGAGCTTACAGGAGGCGAGACGGGGACCCTCAGGCCCTCAGCACGCAGGGTCCCAGCATTTCTCTCCTCCACACAGAGCGGCTCCTGGTGTCCCCGTGGGGAGGGGGGGGGTGTGCATGGACACTGTCTGCCCTGCTGGTGTGCTGTGTAGGGACTAGCTGGCAAATGGCAGGGACCTGTGGGCCTGTGACTGAGCGGACACTTGGTGGCACCAGATCCTGGTGTTTCAAGGGTGTGGCCCGAGGGGGTGCTCCTGGAGCCGTGTGAGAACACAACTGGAGCCTTGGGTTTCCGTGCGGCGAGGCAGGTCTTGTGTGTGTAGTTTCCTGGTGTCGTCCGAAGAGGTGGCTTGGTGCTGCTGTCATTTTCAAGGCACCAGCTCCTCCTCAGGTGCCAGATTGTAGCTGTGTGTGTGTGTGTGTGTGTGTGTGTGTGTGTGTATGTGTGTGTGTTGGCCACTCCCTAACTCCCTTGCCTTAGGGCCCTGGCTAATTTATGGTGGCAGCACCACTCGACCACTGTGCCAAGGAGCGGGGAAGCAGCTGGCAAACAAAATAGGGAGGCATGAGGACACAGTCCGCAGGACCCCAGACTGCTCTGCACACACCTTGTGCCGTCCCCGTCCCCATGTTCACTCGCCAAGTTCCAGGGCCCTGCTGCTTTAGGAGTCGTAGGAGTGCTGTTGACACGAACACTTCCTTGGGGGGAGGGGGGGTTTTGTGTGTGTGTGTGTGTGTGTGTGTGTGTGTGTGTGTGTGTGGGGGCACGCACAGCCCCCCTCCGAGGATCAGGGATTCTTGTGCTGGTTGGAGGCCTGGCACTGGGAGGAGCCGGTTTTGCAGCACCTAGGATTGCTCGCTTCGGCAAACCCGCTGGTGCGGCTGTGTGAAGGGCTGGCAGTCTGAGGAGGAGGAGGAGGACGGCCTCGCGGTGTGTGATGAAGACTCCTTGCCGTGCTTGACGCCAGAGCCCCAGGCTGTTCTGAAGGAGAGGACAGGGGCACCAACGTGGGCCAGCCAGGGGTGCAGGGGACAGGGAGATGACCGGGCTAACGAGGAGCTGGCATCAGCAGCATGCAAGAGTCCACCCAGACTTGACCCAGGAAGGGATAGAAGCAGGTTACTGTGCCTGGGCTTCCGGGCGTCATTTTGGAAATGACGAGTGATAAAGGGAACCCCAGGCACCACGGGACACAGGGCAGTGCTGCAGCAGGACAGCCTGTGGCTGGGGGTTGGGTGTGTGTGGGGGGGGAGGGGAGGTGTTAATGTGGCCTGGGGCCGAGCACGTCCTGGCACAGCCTCACCTAGTTATTGTGCGCAGCATCAAGCCAGTGACCACCGGCTCCCAGAGGGAAGACAAGCCACCAGGGACATGGACTGCTGGAAGCAGGACACTACCTGGGCCTTTATCTGAGCCTTCCCAGCCTGCGGGCGGCCCAGCGCTGGATGCCTGGCTGTCGGACACACTGTCCCACCCACCTGCCTTGGTGACTGTGCCGTGCTCAGCCCAGGTCTGTCTTTCATGCCGGGTGGAGGGCCCAGAACTCAGTTGTCTGTCATGTGTGTCCGGCAGGACAACACACCTGTGGCTGTTTGGTCACCATCCCACGACCCAACAGGTGTCACACCGGAAGGGCGACGATGACGAAGGCCCTCTGCTGGCCAGGACCGTGGAGGAGCAGGAAGGCCCTCTCCTGAGGCCGCATGTCCTTGCTGATCCGGCGGGAACCTCCCAGCGGGGGCGCAGTGACCTGCGAAACCCAACCTCTGTGTGGGCCCCCCCTTTCAGGTGAGGCTCTAGCTGGCTGGGGGGACAGCACCTGCCTGCCGAGAAGGAAACGCCCACAGCCACGATGTGTAGCAATTGCGGGGTCTTTATGGGTCACCCCACATTTCCAAAAGTTTCACACAATGAAATACATTTGCGAAGAACAAACAATTATACAGACCATTTTTTTTTTGCATGCTTCACCCCACCTGCCCTACCTCTAGAGTCCAGTGGGACTAGCTTGTCCCACACGAGTGCTTTCCAAAACCCACTCTCGCAACAGAATGATAGTATGACACACAGGTTCATCTTGCAGTCCATTCCTGAAAAGCCTCGCACCACCATCCAATCTCAAAGGTGACACAGCTCAGCCACCACAGGTCTGCAGAGGCCACACCGTCCAGCCTGGCCAGTTCACAAACCCAAGTCCCTTAACCGTCTTCCATGGTCCCCCAAACCACTCCCAAGGCCTGCTGTCTGAACAGGGAGTAATCTCAGCCTGGAAGGTCCCCAGCACATCTGGCCTGCTGGCCGGGAAGGGGAGAGGGTGTTCTACAGATGGTGCGGTCCCCAGAGGTGCCTTCTCCCCACACTTTGCCAAACGACCGCCATGAGTTACCCAGGAAACTCCAGATTCTCCGGCCGCTGGCATTCTCTGAGTCCTGACTGAGTCCATCGCAGCAGCGCAGAAAGGGATCCTGATGCGGGTCTTGGTCGCTGGGAGGGCTCCGTCCTGTGGCCCTCAGCCCAGAGGTCACCAGGCACACTGCTGGGGTGGCAGAGGGGCTCTGATGGCACCGGCTACCACTGGGTATACCCAGGTCAGGAGCTGGGAGGGGCACAGGTGTCCTGTGGTCAGCAGAGGCATTTCCGAGGGCCAGGCAGGGCCACGCCACCCCTTTTGGACACAGCACCGTACCACATTTGGCAGCTTCCACATTTGGCACACTCAGTCCCCATCATAGAGCCTATCAAGTCCCTCTGTCCGGGGTCTGGGCGCTAAGGGCAGGGCAGGCAACGGTTCCAGGGCCGAGAGAAGGCTGTGGGCTCAGTGCCACCAGCCACTCACAGCGCCCCGGCCTCCAGCCGACTGGTCAGCAGGCTGCTGTGGGACACAGCTGCCCCTCTCCAGCCCCATTGCAGGGCCCAGGAAGTGGACCCCAGTCCTTGCCTTGTTCAGAAGAAGCGAGGGGTGTGTTTGGGGTATGCTACCCCGTGTCCTGGGCCTCCACATAGCCAGGTGCCTGGGCCCAGGAGTCTCAGACACAGTTACAACCACTGTCCGCCTTGGCCCGGCCCGTCTTCCCGGGAGTCCAGGGCCTGCCTCTCCCCAGCCCAGGCCCCCACAGGGATGTCGGTGCAGCTGCCCTGGCCGAGGCAGGTCTGACACTGGCCAGGAGACAGAAGCGGGCTCGGAAAAGGCCCTCTGCAGCCAGGCGCTGCCACCATCTCTGTCCCCAACCCCAGGGGCAACCCGGCCTCTGCTCAGCCAGGGGCCAGGCGCGGCTGGGCGGTGCCGCAGCTCAGTGACTGTACAGGTGCGGGAGAGATGCTCTCTGGAGGGTCGGGATTCAGGCGCGTCCAGCTGGTCGCAGTCTACATCCGAGATCCTCTCTCCTGAAGAATCTGGGGGGGGGGGGGTGGGGGGCAGGCAGGGAGAGGGCTGAGGCGGGGGCCCACCGCTCCCAGACTGAGGGCGCTGAGCAGACTGGGGCGGAAGGAGAGAGCAGCCCAGCCCTAGCCGGCAGTGCAGGCCGCCACCGGGCAGCCGGACTGCATGCCACCAGGGGCGCCCATGGGGAGGGGATGCCCGGGCAGAGCACTTCTCCGGGAATTTAGGGGAGCGGAGCCCAGCAAGTCTTCCCACACCTGCGGTGCCGTCTTGCCCCTGTGCTCAGGGACCCGGTGGCGCTGTGGGTCTGGCGCTGGGCGGCTTAACAGCCAGCAGCTCCAGGCAGCAGCGGCGGAGCCTGGAGTGTAGAGGCCACTAACAGTGACGCCCCTTTCCCAGAGACTTGACAAGGCAGAGTCTGCCCTTTCGGCTGTCATCCCTATCCCCCCCACTGCCCCGCCCAATGTGATCTTCCTGGGGGCTCTGTGGAACTCCACCCCCTCGTCCTCCCCCCTCTCCGGAGGCTGGGGAGTCCCTCGTGCAACAGCCACGGGTGAAAGGAAGGGGCCACACAGGACGGACCCATGGCGGGAGTCGAGGCAAAGGGGCTGCGTGTATGTGTGTGGGGAAGATGCCTCCTTACCTTCGCCTTTTCACTGGGCTCGATGACAATGCCGTTGGTGGAGTTATTTAGTTCTCGGGAGACCACACAGAGGAATTCGGCCTGGTCCTCGTTTCCGTAGTTATAGGAAGACCCGATGCTGATGAGCTTGGGGGGGGGGGACACGATGAGCCCCCAGGCAGTGAGCTGAGATCCCTACAGGGACCCACACGGGACCACTCGCCCAGAGATGAAGAGTCCTGTGGGGCAGCGGTCCCCAGCCTCCCGCACGCCACGGCCCTCTCGCACAGCTCCTTGGGTGGGGTGACATTCCACCTCCTGCCCCCACTGTAACATTACTGTCGTGGCTACGCCATCACCGTCATTTTCTACTGTTATGAATCGGGGGACGCTTGTGAAAGGGTTGTTCGACTCCCAAAAGCAGGAACAGGGCCCCACAGCGTGACGGGGTGTCGCAAGGCCTCCTCCTTCTGCCCCTCACCTGGGCAATGTCCCAGCGGCCATTTCGTCTAATGTCCAGTCTGAAGCACAGACTAGGTCCAAAAACGTATGCTTTGTAAAACACATGGAGCCTCTCTGGGCGCCATCATGCCCTGGCCGGGATAATCCCCGAACACTGAGCGGAATCCAGGACTTCTTGGCAGGTTGAAGCTCCCCGCTGGAAGGCTTGGTGGAGGCCACACTGGGTTTCCAGATTGGGGTGGGGGGTGGCGGGGGGGAGGAGGGCCATGGAGCAGAATGTCCCCATGGATGGAGAGGAACCCTTGTTTCGGCCACAACGGCAACATTCAGGACGTGATTCAGAACAGGAAACCCAAAGGCCAAGGGCGAGGCCGTGGGTAGGCCCCGCCGGGCCGGCCCTCCTCTGTGCCTCGGGCTGGGCCTCCCGCAGCTAAGGAAGAAACCCAGCCACCCGTTTCACATACCATGCTCATACGCACTATCCTGCCTGACACTTCCTATCAGGGGAGACGGCTGGGAAGTCGCACGATAAACTCCCGGCAGACTCTGGGGCCCTCGTGCCAGGGAGGGACAGAAGCGGCTGGCGCGCTGCCGGCCGGCCTGACTGTGCCTGGGAGAATAGGCCTGCCACCTGCGCCGGGAGACAGGGCTGAGCCGCTTTAAAGGCCGCTCGCAGCCTGTGAGATCGGCACTCGCCGACACTGGCGGGTTGGGAAGCGACGTTGATGGTGACAATGCCTCTTGAGCTCTCCCTAAAGCCCACGGCCTGGAGCTCCCCATTCAACCCACAGTCACTTTGTGCGCTAGGCGCTGCCTTTGGAAGGCCAGCCATGGTCAGCTCTGCCCCCTGGTGGGAGAGAGCAGTATGGTCCTGACTCAGCGGCTGCAGGGCAGGACCGGGTGGACTCCTGCCTGGGAACCAGCCGGGACCCCCAGCTCCCCGGGCTTCCTTTTCCGTCACGCACCACCCCTGGGCCCCATGCTCTCGGCCGGCCCCGGCGCAGGCAGGGCAGGGGTGCTGAATTCCCAGCTGGCCCTCGGGCCTAAGCAATGACCCAGCGCCCGTGAAGGCAAGGGGTCAGAACTCTGGATGAGGCGCCGCGTGTGGGCCACAGGGCCCTCTCCCATGTGCCCGAGCGCCTCCCGGACCACAAGGCAGGTTGTTGTGGACTTCGTCCACGTCTTCACGCAGCCCCACTGGGGGGAGGGGGGCTGTTTGGAGAGTCAGGGGCTCCTGGGCCTGAGAAGTTTACCTGTTCAAACTTCCAGCCATCAGACATCGTGGACACCATCTGGGTCAGCTCCTCCTCCTGGCACTGCAGGACTCTGTAGACGTGCTTCACGGGGCCCTACGGCAAAAGGACAGTTCTGGACGCCGGCCGCACCTCGGCAGAGCCAGGCTAGTCTAAGCAAGCAACCCGAAGACACAGGCCGGGGGGGGGGCAGGGGGAGGCCGGGGGGAAAGACCCTTGAGCCCAGCGGGATGGATGAGGTGAGTGGCCAGCTCCTGCCCGGGGTGGGGGGGTGGAGGGAGGGCAGGGACTTTCTTAAGGTTTCCCAGGGCCCCGCACAGGCCCCCCAGAGAGCTGAGCAGGCTCAGGATTCTTCCTCGTGCTGCCTTCTTGCTGAAACGGTAGCCGGAAAGTCCTCAAGCTCCAGCTCCCTTTACCTGCTCCCGCGGCTCCCTGAGCGGAGGCGGGGGGAGACCGCCTCGAGAAGCACCTGCCAGCTGGACCCCACTCTTAGGAGGAAATACTGGCCCTGGAAACCAGGGACTGACCCAGCAGCAGGCCGAGGTCCTGACTTCTGGAGACCTGCTCATGCCCAAGACTCAGCTCCGGGGCCAAGCAGGTGGATGCCACCTCTTGCACAAGGGCAGACATATGTGGGCGGCAGTATGTGTGTGGTGTGTGTGTGTGTGTGTGTGTGTGTGTGACCATTCAGGGCCTGGCCCACTGCTGGTCCTGGAGGCAGGGCACCAGGATTGAAGCACACCAGCCGGGGGACGGAGTCTATACTTTATCAAAGGCAGGCTAGATGTTGCACGTATGTCAGTCCGCAATGAGCCTGGGCTAGGCTGCCAGTGGTTCTGGGGTTGTGTGGTTTCCCAATGAGTTCACATGGCCCCAAAGTGGAGCGTCCTCACAAGGTAAGTGCAGTCGTACACCAGCAGGGAAAGTCCCAGCTCGCAGGCCCTGGCAAGCTGGAGGGGCACAAATGGTCGCCCGTGTTCTGTCCACTCGCTGAGGGTGGAGAATTGAGAGGGGACGATGAGACAACTCATAAAAAGACACGCAGCAGCTGCCGAAGCTGGGGAATGGAAAGGCAGGCAAGGGTCTCAGAGGGCCTGAGCGCACAGCTTCTCAGGGACAGGTGCCACGTCCGTGGGTGCCAGGAAAGCCTGGTGGGCCGAGGTCACGCACTGGCCATGAGGCAGGGGTGCCGCCGGCTGGCCGGTGGCAAGATGGGAGAAGACCGGAACGGGGCAGGAGGAGTCCGGCCTCTCCACTTGCGCAGAGTGCGGAGAAGCCGTGGGCCGGCGCATGCCGTGCTTGTTTAAACTGGCGGTGCCGGTGGTGGATCAGGACCAGGCCTTGGGGGGCCAGGCAGTTCTCCTGTATATGGAACGGAGTCTGCCGAGCCCTATGCTTGGCTTCCCAGGCGGCTTCTGGCTGTCTTCTTCATCTCCTGGGAGGGGGCGTACGTGGGTTGGCGATGGATGGTCCCCGCCGAGTACACAGTGACAGTGACAGCGCCGGTTGTGCGGCCACGCACGGCCTCTTTTGTCCCCCATCAGCATCAACTCGCGGCCCCCCACGGGCTCGTCGGCTACTTGTGTCCCTTTGGGCCCGTACAGAATTCATTCCGTACACCAAACTCACTGCCGTGCAGTCAGCCCTGACTCTGGTGCCGGGCAGGTCTTCCCTGGCACCTCTGTACCAGAGTAGACAGCCTCCCTGTCCTCAGCAGAGCTGCTGGCGGCTTCCAACTGCCGACCTCCAGGTTCGCGGTCCCCCGCGCCACAGGGCTCCTGCAGACAGTAGCTCACGAGAGCCCAGTGCTCGCTGCAGACGCTCTGGACGGGTTGAGACAAGTGCCGGATGGGTTTGAAGGTGACTCGAGGTCTTACTTAAACGTGTTGGCTCACACTTTGCTCTCTTAGAAGCAGGACTTTCCAGAGGGTTCTGAAGTCTCTGCCCAGAGACTGGCTCTGGCCTCGCTTGCAAGGGCTGGCCGTGGCAGGGCCACGTGTTAAAAGGCTCATCCCAGTACCGTGTGGTTCCTGCGGTGAGATCATGTTGGGTTCTGATGCCAAGGGAGACAGACATGCCGAGAGACAGCGCTGGACCCCAAAGTGCCCTCGCCTGGCCCCACAGCGGCCAGGTGGCCAGGGACCCACTTCTCGTGTTCCGAAGGGACATGGGGCTGGGTGAAAGACCCCTTCTGTTACTTCTCCTTCTCTGTCCTAAACAGATCTTGGAGCCTGGCCTGCTGCGTCCGGCAGCACATACATGGGGATGCACCTGGGGTGGGGTGGGGGCGTGGGAGGGGTGCACACAGACCTGTGCTCTGCAGGATGAGGCAGGCTCTCACCACCTGGACAGGCAAACAGGGCCCCGAAGACCAATCCCCCTTCAAAAAACCCAAAGCACGTTACCTGTGACGTTCTGTTCTCATTGTCCCGTATCCTCTCCTTAACCAGTCGCACCAGGGAGGCGATGTTATAAAACTCGGCCTCTTCCAGCACACCTAGAACCAGGAGTGAGGGTGTGAGGTCACAGTGGGGGCCAGCGTCCTCAAAGACAGCCCGGGAGTGACAGGTAGGCTTGTTGTGTCAACGTGGCCAAAGAAGATAGGGAGGTCTGTGTGACAACATGGCCAATGCACACATGTGAGATCAATTGAAGGGTGGAGCTGGAAATGGCTCCGCGGCCCCGCCCTGGCTCTCTTGCTCTTGCATCTTCGGACCGGCTGGCTGCCTTGTTCGTCCTGTGCCTCAATCTCCAAGTGACCCTACCCGTGGGACACCTCATCCGTGGACTGTGTCGCTGTGAGTTGAGGTTCCTTCAAGCCCTGCTTCACCACGCTCCTGGAATGTACACCTCTTGAGCTGGGGTCTGTCGGACTCTGTCACCTGGCTGACTGCTGGTGACCTGCTCTGGTGTTTGCTGCTTGTGGCAGGATAGCCTGAATTGCCTTTCGGAGGACTGCCCAGAAGCCCTCAAGACTCGAAGGACTGCCAGTGTATTAGCTGTCTCCTGCAAGAGACTTGCACCAAGCCATTAGTACTGCTTTATTGATCAGTTAACTTTATTTCTTATATTAGACATCTATCTATATAGAGAGAGAATTATTAGTGTTCTAGTTTTGTTTCTCCAGAGGACCCTAACATAAATGGTACCAGGAGTGCTTCTAGAGAAATAAAATCATAAATATGGGTTTCTTTAATTGGTTTTCCATTCTGATTAGTCTTAAGAGCACTGATGATGCTAATTCTACACCTGAAGCCATGGATAATTCTGCCACTCTTACTAATCCATGGTGTGAAAAAGCAAAGCTTTTAACTAAAGTAGCAGCACCCGAAGATGGGGTGCTGGTTAAAGGAGAGGCTCTGGGAGATCGTATGTTTGATATTTCCCAGCAGTTTTGTCAAGATGGCAAGTATAGGGTTGGCTGGTCCTCCTTACAATAGACTGTGTGATTAAGGAGAGGGATGGCCTAAGGGCCTCAGAAGGGCACCTCAAGTGCCCACTTAACAGATTTAAAAGCTTCTGCCTGTGCTACAGAGGAAAGCCTTCTTGCCGGTAGTAGTAGAGCCCACATAGCTGAGAATCAGGTGCAGCGTCTCATAATGCAAGTGGCTGACTTACAAGGTCAGTTGATTGGCAGATCTAGAGCAGTGTCTGACACCAAAGTGAGGTCTCTGATAGGAAAAAACTGGGACCCTGAAACATGGGATGGGAATATATGGGCTGATGATCCAGAAGAAGAGGCTATTGTGCCACCTCTAGAAACAATTGAGCCAGCCCCACCCCTCCCAGCTGAAGATAGTAATCCACTATCAACAAAACAACCCACACCTGAGCAGTTTAACCCACCTATTCAAAGTGAAAATGCCAGGTGGGGCTGCATCTGTACCACTGCCTGAGGGAGATTCCTGCCGTACAAGATAGTGCTGAAAACACCCAGGGAACACCTCAACACTGATCATTTCTTCTAGAACTGTAAGGAAAATTAAGGCTCAGAAAGCTCCTAAAGGTGAGGTTGAGGTGATTACTCAGGAAGAAGCGCTCCATACTCACAAAGAACTGCTCGAGCTTTCAAATACGTACAAGAAGAAGGCTGGGGGGTATCCCTGGGAATGGTTGCTGAGGGTGTGGGATACTGGTGTGAGTAATGTAATATTAGACCAGTCCGAGTTTCTGGATATGGGACCCCTAAGCACACTTTTCTTTCAGTGTCTCAGTGAGAGAGGCTAAGAGAGGATCCAGCTCCTGATTTGGTTCACTGAGGCCTGGGCTGCCAGATGGCCTAGATTAGACCAACTTGAGGTGCCTGACCTACCTTGGTACACTGTAGAAGAAGGCATCCAGAAGCTTAGGGAAATTGGTATGGTGGAATACCATACCAGGATACTCCCATAGACCCCCAAAAAGGGGTGTCCTGAGGACATATCCTTCACTTAAGGAACAAGTTTGTGAAGTGGGCCCCAGCACCTCTGAAGACTCCAGGAATGGTTATTTTATGTGCACCAGGATTAACAGTAGGAACTGCCATAAGTGAACTCTGACATTTGCCCACAATGGGGCTGATAGGACTCCGTGGTGACAGAGGGCAAGTGTCAGCACTGAATCAACAAAGACAGGATGTACGTGGTTATAATAGACAACAAGGCTTTCGTAGTAAGACAGCTTTTTCATTTCCACTACAATAGTCCTTATCCCACATTTCAGGGATCCAATATGTGGGTTCTGCCAGTTACTAAATATGTCTATCCCAATGATGCATTCTGGAATTGGGGAAATAACCACAAGATGGGTTCAGGGACCCACTGGACCCACAATGAGGTGTACCTGAGCTAAAAATCCATTGATAACTTGACCTCCATAAGCCCCACTCTCGTGTGGAATTATGACATTGGCTACTTAGCCACAGTGTCCCTAGGAGTGAAATACATGGGAAACCTACTAAATATTTATATGACCGATACAGGCAGAAGAATGCTGGATCAGGTGAACAGCGTGATAGGCAGTCATGATCACTCAATTAATTCCCAGACCTGAGCCAGTTTACAGACCCACAACCTCTTGAATGAGGGGAAGCCCAGGTCCCTTGGAAGGAGGGACCCTGCTATATCACTGAAGGTTTATGCTGTTAGTCTTTCTTCTAGACTTCCCCAAAGGGACCTGCGGCCTTTCCCAAGAGTGACTGTTCATTGGGGGAAAGGAAATAATCAAACTTTTCGGGGATTACTGGACACTGACTCTGAACTGACACAAATTCCAGAAGACCCAAAGTGTTTCAAAGGCCTGCCAGTCAGGGTGGGAGCTTATGGGGGTCAAGCTATCAATGGATTTTTAGCTCAGATACGCCTCACTGTGGGTCCAGTGGGTTCCTGAACCCATCTTGTGGTTATTTCTCCAGTTCCAGAATGCATCATTGGAATAAACATACTTAGTAACTGGCAGAACCCCCACATTGGATCCCTGAAATGTGGGATAAGGACTATCATGGTGGGAAAGGCCAAATGGAAACCATTAGAATTGCCACTGCCTAGGAAAATAGTAAACCAAAAGCAATACTGCATTCCTGGAGGGAGTGCAGAGATCAGTGCCACCATCAAAGATGCAGGGGTGGTGACTCCTATCACATCTCCATTTAACTCACCCATTTGGCCTGTAAAGAAGACAGATGGATCCTGGAGAATGACAGTGTATTATCGTAAGCTTAACCAGGTGGTGACTCCAATTGCAGCTGCGGTTCCAGATGTAGTCTCATTGCTTGAGCAAATTAATACTTCTCCTGGTACTTGGTATGCAGTTATCGATCTGGCCAATGCCTTCTTCTCGATATCAATCTCAAAGGATCACCAAAAGCAGTTTGCCTTCAGCTGGCAGGGGCAACAGTACACTTTCACAACTCTTCCCCAGAGGTACATCAACTCTTTCTCTCTGTGCCATAATTTAGTTTGAAGGGACCTCGATCGCCTGTCTATTCCACAAAATGCCACACTAGTCCTTTATATTGATGACATTATGCTGATTGGACCAACTAAGGAGGATGTATCAAAGACTTTAGATTCATAGTTCAACATCTGCATAAAGAGGTTGGGAAATTAACCCAACAAAGATTCAAGCACCCTCTACCTCGGTCTAGGGGCCCAGGGGTGTGGAGCAGGTCAAGATAGTCCTACTAAAGTGAAGAAGCGTTGGCGCCGTGGCTTAGTTGGCTAAAGCGCCTGTCTAGTGAAGTGAAGAAAAAGCTACTGCATCTGGCTCCCCGCACAAACACACAGGAGGCACAAAGGCCTAGTGAGCCTCTTCAGATTTTGGAGGCAACATATCCCTCATTTGGGTGTTCTACGTTGACCTACTTATCAAGTGATACGAAAGGCCTCCACATTTTAGAGGGTCCTGGAACAAGAAAAGGCTCTACAACAGGTTCAGGCTGCCATGCAAGCTGCTTTGCCACTGGAACCATAGGATCCAGCTGACCCAATGGTGCTAGAAATGTCAGTTGTAGATAAAGATGCAGTGTGGAGTCTTCGGCAGACCCCTATTGGTGAACCACAGCATTGACCATTGGGATTTTGGAGTAAAGTTCTGCAGACAACTACTCCCCCTTTGAAAAACAGCTGTTGGCCTGTTACTGAGCCTTGGTGGGGACTGAACACCTCACCATGGACGAGCAAGTCACCAGGAGGCCTGAACTATCCATCATGAACTGCGTATAGTCTGATGCACAGAGTCATAAAGTTGGACGTGCGCAGCAACACTCATTGTTAAATGGAAGTGGTACATACGCGATCGGGCCAGAGCAGGGCCTGAAGGTACAAGTAAGCTAAGCTGCATGAAGAAGTGGCCCAAATGCCCACAGTCCCCACTCCAGTCACATTACCTTCTCTTTCCAAATCTGCACCTATGGCCTCCCAGGGAGTTCCTTATGATAATTTAACTGAAGAACAAAAAAGTCATGCTTGGTTCACAGATGGCTCTGCACAATATGCAGGTGCCACTCATAAGTGGACAGCAGCAGCACTACAGCCCCTTTCTGGGATCTCCCTGAATGATAGTGGTGAAGGAAAATCCTCCCAACGGGCAGAACTTCGAGCAGTGCACCTGTCTGTTCAGTTTGTCTGCAAGGAAAAATGGCCAGAGGTGAAACAGTATACTGCTTCATGGGTTGTGGCTCATGGCTTGGCTGGGTGGTCAGGGACTTGGAAGAAACATGATTGGAAAACTGGTGACAAGGAGGTCTGGAGAAGACTTAGATGGATGGACCTCTCTGAATGGGCCAAGAAAGTAAAGGTAATCGTGTCTCATGTGAATGCTCACCAAAGGGTTACCTCTGAAGAAGAGTACTTTAACAATCAAGTGGATAAGATGGCACGCACTGGGGAGACTGGCCCTTCTCTTTCCTCTGTCACCCAATTATCACCCAATGAGCACATGAACAAAGTGGACATGGTGGCAGGGATGGAGGCTATGCACGGACACAGCAACATGGACTTCCACTCACCAAGGCTGACTTGGCCACAGCCACTGCTGAGTGCCCTATTTTCCAGCAGCAGAAACCAACATTAAGTCCAAGATATGGGTCCATTCCTCAGAGAGATCAACCAGCAAGTTGGTGGCAAGTTGATTATATAGGACCACTTCCATCATGGAGGAGGCAGTTCGGTTCTTACTGGAATAGAAACCTATTCTGGATATGGATTTGCCTTCCCTGCACGCGCTTCTGCCCAAACCACCATTTGTGGGCTTACAGAATGCCTCAGCCACCAGAATGGCATCCCGCATAGCATTGCTTCAGATCAAGGAACTCACTTCACAGCAAATTCAATACGGCAATGCGCCCACGCCCATGGAATCCACTGGTCATATCATGTTCCTCATCATCCTGAAGCATTTGGCTTGATAGAAAGATGGAATGGGCTCCTGAAGACACAACTGCGATGCAAACTACGTGGCAACAACTTGAGGGGCTGGAGCAGTGTTCTCCAGGAAGCTGTATATGCTTTAAACCAGCAGCCAATATATGGTGCTGTGTCTCTGTGTCAGTCCGGGTAGACTAGAGGAACAAACTTCATAGACACGCATATTGATATAAGGAAAGGGTTTATCTACAAAAGGAATGGGACATGGAGAAAGCAACCCAGCCCCATCCAGTTCAAAGTCATATGTCCAATATTAACCCATATGGCCAAAATCAGTCTATAAAGTCTTCTTCTGACTCACGAAGTCACAGGTCAGTGGGTGTAGAATCCCAGTGCCGGCAGGGGTCTCCCCATGGCTCCTCGCCTCCAGGGCTCAGGGTCCATCAACAGCAGAAGCAACTCATCGAGGCAGAGGTCTCCATCTGGCCGCCCCAGCTTCAGAGGTCTGGCTCTATCAGGGCAAAGCTGTGTGGTCTCCCCGCCGGCTCCTCCAGCTTCTCGGACACTGCCAGCTTGTCTTGTCCATGATTCATTGTCTCTGACACTAACTCCCAACAACTGGGGAAGATAGCTTCTCATCTTCACGAAGGAACTATCACCAGATTTCCCAGAAGTCCAGGAGAAAGCCAGGCCCACATAGAGGCCTCATCGACTACTCAATGGCTATCTCCAGATTAACAGGCCAGACTCCACCCCTACATTTCAATTATAAAATTAACATAAGTACATGACTGCCACAGTCTCCAATAGCCAGGATTCATGGGTCCAGGAAACTGGAGTGGCACCACTCACTATTACTCCTAGTGACCCATTTGCAGCATTTTTGCTTCCTGTCCCAGCAACACTATGTGCTTCAGGCCTGGAGGTCATGGTCCCAAAGGAAGGAACTCTTCCACCTGGAAACACAGCACGGGTTCCACTGAACTGGCAGCTGAGAATGCCCCCTGGCCACTTTGGATCAACAGGTCAGGAAGGGCATCACTGTACTGAGTGGTGTGATTGACCCTGATTACCAAGAAGAAATTGGACTGGTGCTACATAATGGGGGAAAAGAAGAATATGTCTGGAATCCAGGAGATCCCATAGGCCGACTCTTAGTGCTACCATGCCCTCTGATAATATTAAATGGTAAATTACAGCAACCCCATCATGACAAAACATCTAATGACCTAGACCCCTCAGCATTAAAGGGAAAAAACCACCAGGCAAAAAACCACAACCAGCTGAGGTGACTGCTGAGGGCAAAGGTAATACAGAATGGATAGAAAAAGGTAGTTCTATCAGTTACGACCACGTGATCAATTGCAAAAGCGAGGTTTGTAACTGTTCAGGTATTTTCTTTATATGAGCTTATTGATTATCTTTTCTTTGTTCATGTGTGATATATAAGCTACAA
>PVJH01034349.1:0-20697 GCA_004026705.1 Nesogale talazaci | reverse complement strand
TTAGATAAATAGTATATTTCTACCAATTAATCCATTTATTTAATCCACGTTTTCAAATTTGCTGGACTATAATGTTCCATAGTTATGATTCAGTTATGATCTCCTTTATTGTGATTAGCTCTGTGCTAATGTCTTCAATATTTTTATTTGGGTTATTTTCATCATCTCAATTTTTCCTTTGTCAGTCTACCTAGTGATTTATCAATCCATTCAAGAAACAAACAGCTGGTCTGGCTCACTTTCTTTGTTGGTTTTGTTTTCTATTTCATCTCTTTCTGCTCTCATCCTTATTTCTTTTCTTCTGGTAGCGGGGTAGTTATGTAATCTGTTGTCAATTTGAGACAAGAATGAAAGGGTGGAGGTTAGCCTGTCAATGAAATCACAGCTTGATGACCTCATTTGGAGGCGCTAAGGAGATAAATAGCTCAATGGAGGTGGGGTGCACACTCCCTGAGAGACATTGCTGATGATGAGCCTGCTGGAGCTATGCTGATGTAGCCAGAGCCCTGAAGCTGACGGAGCCACGATGGAAAGTGGATACATGATATGGATGGCAATTCCTAAAATAGATGACAATTGAAATACCATGGGACCAAAGATTAGCATTACTAGTTATATGCCCCCAAAGAGATAAAACAAATCATAAACAGATGTATGTTTCCCCATGATCATTCTAGCACAGTTCACAATAGCACCAATTTGGAAACAGCCTAAAACTTCCCATGAGTAGATTGGGTCAAACAATCTCTGGTAGCTACACACAATGAAGTACTCAGCAACCCTAAAAATCATGAAACAGTGGCATGGAGGGATCTGGAAGACATTTTCCTGAGTAAAGGTAGTCATTCACAAAAGGACAAACTCAGGTTTAGCATCCTGTCTATTGACGAGGGTGGCCATACAGCCTGGTCCAGAGCCTGACTAGTGCTGATGAACTATAAACCATCCTCCCCAGATGTGTGTCTTGAAGGTCACTTTGCTGTAGGGTGCCACATGTCAGCTGGGATCAATTTGCTAGTAAAGTTTTCTATGATTTTGTAGCAAAAGTTCTCAAGTACCCCCTATGTCTCTTTATTTTGTTGTATCTTCGCTCTTTTGGTTTTCTCCTTTCCTTTGCATTATTTTAATGATTGCTTTTTTTTGTCATATTGGTCTATGTATGACTTTGGCATTGGCAGTTGGCAGGGTGTGACTTCCTCTCACTAGTGAGTAAATGACTTGCACCATCTTTCTTTAGAGGTGTAAAGGTAGGCCTATTCCTGGATGTGAAGTGCCATGTATATGCTGGTCAGGGTTCCTCTGTGACTCAAGGAACACAGTGGCCTGATCCCATTAACGTGAGGAGTTCGTGTTGGTACTGAGAGCAGGGCAAGTCATCTCTGTAGTCACAGTGAAGTAATACTCCCCAAAAGGGTGAGGTTGGCCAGCTGAGCAGGCAGAGATTGGTGTCACAGCAGGAAGGGGAGGGTCATGGGTTGTCAACATGTGTTTGTAGAGCCTGGAGGATCAGGTAGATGGATCATGAGATGAAGCATCACGGTGGGTAGAATGCAGGTGCACTGGCCGGTACAGGTGACTACAGCAAGTAACACATGTGGATGGTCATGGACCATGGCCTCTTGGAATGGAGGCAGAAGGCAAGTGAGGGTCACGGAGCCATTCAGGAGGATTCCTAGCTTTTACTCTGCAGCTGTACTTTACAATGGGGGGACACATCTACTGATACCTAGCTCTTCCTTTCTTATGATCACTTTTGCTTTTGCCCACCTTCTTGCAATTTCCCTTTGCCCCACTGCAGATGTGCAGTAAACCGAGCTGTCTACTGTATGATTTTAATTGCAGCTAATTTATTATCCTAAGTTCCCTGTATTTTAGACTTAATTTCCACTGTATGAGTTTTGCTTGTTCTGGAACTCTCTTGACCGAATCTATATTTTATCTATATGAACTAAAACTGCAATTTTAGTTTTAAAATCAAAATGTATGTTTAAAAGTCTCACAGTCAGAATACATCTATTTTTAAAAGGCTTTATGCAATACTAGTTGTTATGCGGTTTTCAATAGAGCTTTTGGTTGTAAGTGAAAAACTTCAGAACTGTCATTGTTAAAAGGTTCTTGCTAAGATGATTGAAGGAAAATTTTAGAACTCACTTCTCCTCAAACCCTACGAAAGTTAAAATTTGAATCTATCTCCTTACTGTAGATCACATATATTCAGTATTACCATGGCAATTGAAGTTTTTGTTTTCATTAAGCAAATCAATGATTCCTTAATATTACATGTCTTCAAAAAATGTAAAACTAGAAATTAAGATTGAAATAAACCTATCTGATTGCCAGGCTTGAAAATGTTTCTTTTGAAATTATTGATGTACAGCACTATAAAAAGAGCTGTGGCCATGCAACATTAAACTCTCAGTTACTAACTTGAGGTTTGGTGATTTGAATCCACCCAACAGCTGTCCTGGGGGGAAAATGGTGGGGGGATCTGCTTCTGGAAAGATTACAGCCTAGGAAACCCCCTGGGGAAGTTATAGTCTGTCATGCAGGGTTACAACGAGTCTGACTCAATAATATCCTTCGATATTTACCTATCTATCTACCTACATACCTATCTACCCACCTGTCTGTCTATCTTTCTATATCTATCTATCCATCCATCCATACACACATGGGAAGAGTTTCTTAGGGTTCATGGAAAAGAGGAATTAAATGATACTGAAGTGTTTCATGAACTTTTTGAAAGGTCTTCAAATTTGTGTGTGTGTGTGTGTGTGTCCTAGAAAGATCCTGCTATTGTAAAATCATTAACACTATTGTCAAATAGTTTAATTTAAAATTCCAGTTTGGTGACTGAGCCCTGGTGACATAAGTGGTTGAGTGCAGGACTGCGGCCCGTGAGCTTGGTGGTTCAAATCCAGCAGCGGCTCTCAGCAGTAGTGCTGGTTAGCTACCACGACCACCACAGGGCAGTGATCCCCCCCAAAAAATAAAATTTTAAAAGATAAAATTCTAGGTTGGTTTGCACTACATATTTAGTAATTATAGACATTTCTTAAACTTTTCATGTGTCTGTTTCCTCACATAAGTAATTAATGGCATTCATAAAATTCACTTTTAGATTCATCCTGAAATGTAAATGTAATAATTCATAAAAAACAATTTGCTACATTTCAACATAGGTTTGTATAAGTTTTAACTAATACTTACAACTTTAACTAATTCTTATAAGAATGGGAAAGAGATGAATCTACTGGATGGTTTACTTGATAAAATGGAAGTAAAAATACCTCCCAAAATAGCTACTTTTTTTCCCTGCAGTCATGTGAAAAGAAGAGGGAAAAATATCTCTACCATATCTTGAAATCTCAAAACCATATTTCAAATTGACAGGTTCAATCATACACTCCTCCAACTACTCATGATGGAACAAAAGGAGAATATTAAAGCAAGTTTAAAACAGAAGACACGCCAACTACAACATCTTCTCTACATATTTTTTTCTTTTTAAACTGCCAAAAAGTTTCATATGTTGATAATTATGGCAATCTCAGAAATCTAATTGCTTTTATCAAGGCATTTTAAAATTAGCCAATATCTGTTCTGATCTTATATTCATAGGTAGCATAAATTTCCATAATATATCCAAAAAAATGCTGAGAACTCTAAAGAGTTTGGAATGGTAAACCAAATATTTTTTAAATGTTTATATGTATATGAGGAAGACCACCTCAAATAAGATGGAGTATTAATTAGCTAGAGACTACCTATGTAATGACGAAAGATTTCTTTGTAACAAGAGATCTCAGAATAGTATACTAGAAATATATTATCCCTAGGCATATAAGCCAATAGTTGTCCTAAAGATTCTCTGAGTTAAAATTTCACAACATAAATAAAAACATCAGGAAGGTAGTGGCAACCCAATTCTATGATTGGATGCAAGGTACCCCAATGGAACTAGAATTCAGTGAGACCGAATTGGGATCCACACCAAAAAGAAAAAACAAATTTTCCTACATAGTCTACTTAAATGGAATTACACCACACCCACTCGTGGGGGATTAACTCTGAGATCCTTGGTTAAAGTAAATGGAGACAAACCTATCATAACTGGATTGCCAGGTTCTTCCTCAAAGTCTTCTTTAGTCTGGGTAGACAAGAGAAACAAATTCATGGACATTCATCTGTATTTAAGGAAGAGGATTGAGTATATACAATATTGGGGAAATGTCCCAGCCTAGTCCAGATCAAGTCCATTAGTCCAAAATTAGTGCATGTTTCTGCTGCCAATATATAAATTCCTCTTCAGACTCATATAATACATGCTATGAAGCTGAAAGCAGGAGAGTCACAGGCCAGAATGTTGGAAACTTTGTGGATCCAGTGGCATTGTAAGCATCTCAGCACTGGTAAGGGACTCTACATGGCTTCTCTGGCTCCAGGGATCTGGTTCTCCAGTTCACAGGGAGTAGTAATACCATGTATCTTGTCAGGAGAGTGTCTCTTGCTCAGGGAGTGAACAGAGAGAGAGAGAGAGAGAGAGAGAGAGAGAGAGAGAGAGAGAGAGAGAGAGAAGAGAGAGAAGAGAGAGAAGAGAGAGAGGTGTCTCTTGCCTCAAAAGAGGAAATACAGGAGTTCCCAGATTTATCAGAAGGTCATACCCACACAGAGGCTCATTAATTGTATCTTGATTGACAGGCCAGACTTCTCCCCTTCACTCAAAATCCTCTGAAATCAAACCAGATTATGTAACCACTGCAGTCTGCAAATTACACTGAAACCTATCCAACATGTGTATTTAAAATGCTGGTAGCACAGCCTCTGGAATCACAGAACATACATAGCACCACTGTGTGACAAACTGTCAGATGAGGGGTGGCTTGATGTGAGGGATTGTATTATTTTTCCTGTATACAGCGCCTAGTCTAAAACCAAAAGAAATGGCAAGAAAACTCAAAGCCAGGAGAATTAAAGGAAAGAAGGGAGAAAAAGAAACAGGGAGGATATGAAAGAGGAAGAGAAGAAGAAAAATAAGCTAATGCTGCTTGAAAATAAGTATTTACAAGAGACATTTTCCTAGACTAAGAAATAAACAGATAAATGCATACATAAGTGAGAGATAGATAGATGATAGATAAAATATATGGTAAAAAATCTTGACATAATCTTTATTATCAGAATATTTGGGGTAAATGTCTCTTGATCTTTGAGAGGTTTTAAAACTTCATATATTAGTCTTTTAGGGGAAGAGAAAAAGAATGTCTTTGAAAACATTATAAAATTATTTTAAATGCAGTAAAACTGATCATCTCTGTTTGAATCACAGTAAGAGTAGTTTAAAATTTTAGCAACAAAAATAACCTGATAACATGATTATCTCACTTTGGTGAAACTGTATTTATTATTTTATATATCTTTAACCTGTTAGGAACAAATTTGGAGGCAAAAATTATAAAGGCATTTTCACAAGCCTAAAATAGTTGTAGGAATGCCTTTCTGTGTCACTAAATTAGAGTTCATTTCTAAAGTGAAGTGATCCATTAAAAGAAAAAGAATTATGCCTCTCCTTTCTATTTTACAAAATTTCTCCTACTAGTATGACCTAATTTGACTGAATATTAGTAACAGTTATATATCTAAACAATCTGTTGCTAAAAATTATTAATTTATAGCCAACTTTGAATTTTGAATTAAATTTGTTATTTTGTTCTTTAAAATGTTAACTTTGATTTTTGATACATTTTTCAAATCATTTTATTGGGGGCTCATACATCATTTCTCACAATACATAAATATACATATTGTGCCACATTTCCCATGCCTGCTGCTGTCATCATTCTCTAAGCCTCCACCTAGCTACCTGAGCCCCTGACATCAGCCTCCCATCTCTTCCCCTCCATGCTTGCTCCCCTCTCCCCCACCAACCTTTAATGCTCTATAAATTATTATTGTTTTGTGTTTTGTCATAACTTACATTGCATGATGTCTCCCCCTTGCCCTCTCCCCCAATGTCTGCCCCGCCCGTAGGAGGTTATGTGTAGATCCCCGAAGTTGGCTCCCTGTCTCTACCCCATTTTTCCTCCACCCATCCAGTAGCTCCACTTCTACTACTGGCCCCAAGAGGTTCATCTGCCCTGGGTTCCCCACATTTCCATTTCCCATCTCCACAGGGGTACCTCCTCCAGTCGAGCAGGATTTGTAAGGTAGAACTGGGACCATGACAGTTGGGGGGAGGAAGCTTTCAGGAACTAGAGGAAAGTTGTATGCTTCATCACCACCTCACTGCACCTCACTGGCCTGTCTCCTCCCCGTGACTCCCCTGTGAGAGGGTGTCCAATTACCCACAGGTGAGCCGTGGGTCCCCACTCCGCTCCCCCACCCCATTTGTAGTGACATGGTTCTTGTTCTTTGATGCTTGATATCTGTTCCATTCAGCCCGCTGTGATCACACATGCTAGTGTTTTTCTTCCACGTGGGATTTGCTGTTTCTGGGCTAGATGGCCATCCATTTGCCCTCAAGCCTTCACAAACCCAGGTGCTTTATCATTTGGTAACTGGGTGCCATCAGATTTGTCCTATGTCTGCTCCCTTCTGTCTTCAACGATCTTGTTGGGAGGGTGGGCACACAAAAATATGATTTTTGTTCTTTAATGTCTGATATCTGGGTCTTTCCACATCTCATGGTCACACAGGCTGGTGTGCCTCTTATAAGGTGGGCTTTGTTGTTCCTGGACCATATAACCATTTGTTCACCCTCAAACTTTTAAGTCCTCAATTGTCATATCTTTTGATAGTCGGGTACCACCAGCCATCTTTACCACTCTTGCTCAATGCCCACATGTCCTCAGTGATTGTCTCATGGGAGATTGCTTACAGTGATACAATTTTTTCCTGCTTGATGCCTGAGACCTGATCCTTTTGACACCTCATGGCCACTTCTTCCTTGTGGACTTGGACTTCTCAGTTAGATGGCCGTTTGTTCATCTTCAGGCTTTGAGACCCCAGACTCTATATCCCTTGGTAATTGGGCACCATGGGTTTTCTTCACTACATTTGCTTATGAACCTATTTGACTTCAGTGATCATTTTGAAATGCCAGATTAGTAGAACAAAGTGTTCTTGCCTTGAAGAAGAGCGCCTGGGTAGGGGTACAATATCCAGTTTCTACCTTACTACTAAACATATAAGTATATGTATCTGGATTTATTCCCTCCTTGTAATATATGCCTATATTTACATAAGTATATGTCTGTGTTTACACCTCTGTAAGTGCCCTTTGTCTTTTATTTCCTTCTTCTATTTCCTTCTGCCTTCCTCCTGTCCCACTGTCATGCTCAGCCTTCATTTGAGTTTCAGTACTTCCTCTCTATTACATTACCCTTACTTCAACCCCACTGGGCCTCCCATACCCGCCACTGATTGCAGACTACCCATTGTTCCCCCAATCCCAGAGTCTGTCCAGGCCCCTCTTTCTCTCCCCTCTCCCCTGAGTCCCACCAGGAACCATCGGCCCAGTCTTTCCTCTACACTGTCCAACCAGTAGTGCTCCTTTCTTGATTAGAACCATTTGGGGGGCTCAGCCCACATTTCCTTCCCACCATATGACCCCCAAAATGTCCTCTGTCATTGTCTGCTTCCATAGGGAGACCATATGACGAGTCTTGTTGTTGTTTGCCCTGTTTCCTCTGTGGTGTCTGTTCCTGCAAGGGTGTAGTCTCTGGGCATCATGAACAGGGCTTGGATCATTGTGGGGACCAGACCAGCTCTCTTTCTCATCCTATGTATCCACTGGTCTCCATGTGGGTGTGGCATTCTGGTCCCTCCCCCAGCCTGTTCTCTGCCACTCCCACTTCCTGGTCGGGATTCGGTCCCGCTCTGGATGTGGTCAGCCCTGTAGCATTCTCTTTCCATGCCTTCTTCCATGTGTTCACTCTGTCTTCATGGTTGGATGCTTCATGGTAGGATCTGCACACCCACTCCAGCTTCTGTAGACATAAGACCCGTACTCTCCCCCTGGGTGGACTAGTGCCCTCCTCCCTCCCTTATCCTTTCACAATGGAGTACTATGCTTCACTCAAAAGCACAGAGGAACACATGAAACATGTCTCCTCATGGGAGGAGCTGGAGGAAATTATGCTAAGCAAAATCAGCCAATCACAAAAGGAGAAATGCAGCGTGGGTCCTCTGAGGTAAGTGCAATCAGCGAGGTACATACAGAGGAGAAGCTTCCTGTAACGTAACAGTTGGGTAGAGATTTAGGGAAAGAGGAGAAGGGGGGACCAAAATCAGGGAGGTACACGTTGGGTACAGCACAGTAAGTGAAAGGAATTTTGATATGCTTATGGAAAAATTGATCTATGCTTCTAAAGATGCTATTATTCAGTTCAAACCTATAAATATGATAACTGGACTTAAAAATTTTAAGTCTAGGAGGAGCAGAGAGATATAGACATAAATCACAACAATGCAAGAACGAAGTAGAATTCCTATTAAAATAGAGATATAAATAAATATGACAAAAGACCACAGGAGAGAGCAACTCATTCTACCCAGAAAGGTCATAATTAGGCATAAAGTTAATGAGAAAGAAGACTGTGATACAGTTCCTAAATTTTCCAAAATTATTTTAGGAATCCAGGAAAGGATCCTACCATTTCTCTTTGACTCCAAAACTCCATTGAAATATAGTATCCATAAATTTAACTTGGATAGGGGCATTGTTTTGCTACACTAAGATGAATGCAGACAGCTTTGTACACCAGTTGTTCCTTATCTACAGAGATATTGTTCGGAGTTTTGGTTTTGTGATGAGTGATGGGGGGAGGGGTCTAGGTGTTCATAGTGTTCACAGCTTGTTCTACCTGTGAACTGGCTTTAAATCAGGGCTCCAAATTGATTCAAGTAAGCTCAATGATGGCCAATGAAATGAAACCAAATTGTTAAAAGTTGTCTGATATGCATTGTTAACTGGAACAGGAGAAGTTACATCGTGGAAGCCCTGGATTGGTGTACTCAGAAGAGGGGTAGGGTAGTGAGCCCTTTCAGGAGATCCTGACAAGAGCCTGATGGTTGATACAGCATTATTGCCAGGACTGCAGAGACTCACATTAAAAGTGGTACAGTCATCTGTCATCCTTGAGTTTTGTATTTTCCTCTGGCAGACAGAGAGTTGGTTGGTATACAAAACACTAACAAGGTGATTACATCTCCAGCAGAGCTTCAACCTGTACTTTTCTTTATTACATTTACATTCAGATTCACTCGTTTGTTTTTTTTTTGTCTGGGGAATGTTCCTTCATCCCCAGGACTGAACCAACCTGAACATGGCTTAATGCTGTTGAAAATTATTTTAGAAAAAGCAAGGTAAGGACTCTCAATTTTTCCCTAAAAAAAAAAAATTCCCTAAAAAAAAGATGTACCATTATTCCAAATAAGTCGTAATAGTGAACATTCAAGCAGAGATGAGTTGGACCTGAGGTTTCAATAAAACAAACATACCAGCCCGTTGTTCGTAAGGATGCCATTCCATGCCTGTTACACAAAGCTCAGCAGGGATCTGCTATACGGAAGGCTGAAAGCTGTAAGTGTTTGGAAAACATAGACATTGAGGTTGTCAGGGAGGCAAGGAAATAGACGCATTTCGTCACCTACTGAAAATGCAATGAAGGCTGAGCTAGAAAAGGCTAGACTGGATGCTACCCTGTAACTACAGATGTTGAATAATCATAGTCCTAGGTGAGGTTTACTCTGGAATGCTGAGAAAAGAGTCACATCCTTTGAAAATTGCTTATACCTGTAGTCAGGCCTGGAGGCAGATGCCTAATTTTGTAGATATATGCTAATAAGGTGTTGAGGAAATGCCTGGGTGGCCACATCTTACCTTCTCTAGCTTCCCTAAGGAGAGAAATCCAAACCCATACCTGGCCCAGACTGAAAACCTTGCCACCACAATGCTGCTCCCCAATTCTGCCACATTCGCAGCACAGCTCCTCAGCTCCTTCTCAGAGCCTTGGTGTTGTGGCCTTTGGTGGCCTTTGGTGGCCTCACCCCGTCAGGTCAGGTTCACCCATGCACTCCATTGGTGGCTCTTTGTTCATGTTGATCATGGCATCAAGTCTCTTCTTTCCTGTTTCCGAGATGACGCACTTACATTCACAGTAGTATCACAAACTGACCAGTTCATGTTTCACAGCCCCATTTGTGTCTACCCCTCCAACCGCTTGATGGAAGTAATGCAGACATGGGTAAAGGAGCCATAAAATTTCATTTCACCACAGCTATAGAATATGAGTTCCCCCTCACAATCACGCCAACTAGGGTTCAAGTTTTCTATATACTGCAATTTAACAAAGTCTTGCTTGCCTCAGGAGCAGCTTCATGACTAGCGGCATGTGTTAATCTGTTGCTGCATGTGTTAACCCATCACACGGAGTGTTTCCTTTACCATCATTGGTCCTGTATGTCACCAAATAAGAATATTATCCTGTAGCAATGGATCCTTCTTAATGACATTATCAACATGGGTTATGCAATGTCTTGTTGTGATCTATAAAGCTCTTGTTAATTTTCAGAAGTAAGTCCTCAGCATTTTTCTTAGTTGGTTTTATCCTGATTGCTGCATTAAAACCTGTTTTATGAGAGCGTTTATATTTGAAATTATCATGTTTGAAATTCTAATGGTATTGCATCCAGCTGGATAGCACTAGACAAGTCACCCTCATATAAATTAACACATCAGTGTTATAAATGTGAGAATATCCATTGATAATTAAATAATCCCATTTGTTCACCATGATGGTTAGATTTTATGTCAATGAGATGAATCTGGGTGAAGGGTGGGATGGAGTTCAACCTGTCAAGCAAGTCACAGCTTGATGACATCACCTTGACCTGTATAAGAGAGATCATGAACATGTTTTTTTCATTCCTTTGCCTTCTGTTGGTTCTGGATCCTGTGTCTGGCTTGTCAACCTCCTGTTTAAATCACCTGCCAACCCCAGGAGGCATTGAGTGACTGTAAACATTGGATTCATTCAGCCAACCTGGATTCATTCAGATCTGCATCCACCAGCCTGTGGCAGTCCTACTTGGGTCATCCTGATTCCTGTGCACCAGCTTCAGCAGCTACCTGAGTAAGGAGAGGCCTCCAACTTACATCTGACTTATGAGGCTGAACTGGACTAGACTTACCTACTCCAACAACTGTGCAAGCTATTTCTTAATATAAAACTTTTTCTGTATACATTCACATATAAGCATATGGGTTTGCCTCTCAGAGAACCCAAACTAACATACTCACACTGAACATTTAACTTACAGAAGCACAGACTCATAGAACGAAAAGCTAATCTTTCAATTACCTTATCTTACCCTTTACACATTAAGAACACCTCTGAACACCTCAAAGTTTGCCAAAGTCATACATGTAATTGGTAGAAGAGCAAACATAAGATTGCCATGAGTATATTGATCTTTCTATTCCTGGCCTCTTATTCTAAAAGATAAATTGACTTTTATGCATTTCTTCTCACTTAGAAACCATGAATTTTTGTGATCAACATAAATTCAGGACCCTATGGGGCTCGTGCTCAACTTAAAGTCACCTTCAAAGTAGCATAGCCCAGAAACTAAATTTCAAAGGAACTTTAGCCTTTATTGAATATCAAATAGAATTTAAGTGATTTAATTTATAACTTCCTATAATTCTAACCCTTCTAAAATGTGTTTTTCCCCTCCACTATCTTTCATTTTAGCTATTCTCTATTGTCCCTTCCACCAGTCTAGAAGAAAACATATAATATCATTGCCACGATTGTCTAGGAATATTGTGATCTGAGCTTGTTTCCTCCCTAGCGCATTTTCACTACACTGATTTAGCCCCCTAACCACTGTGTCCAGAACAGGATAGAATAAGAGAACTGTGTCGCAACTCACTCCCACCCACCAAGCTGTGAGTGGGCTGTAAACACCCTGGACTTTGTATCAACCTAGTATAATCTCACTCATTATTATTTTTCATATGACTGTCTTTCTTATGAGACATTCTTGCAAAGACTTTCTGGAAAATTCTTCAACTCATTACAATTTCAAATTTTAACTGTTACATAAAACTAGAAATTTCACCTTATGTTCCTAAAAAAATCACTTTAAAGTTAGTAACTAGAAAACTAAACATATTGTGCTATCTTTGAGCTTCTAGCAAGAAAGTGCTATTGCCCACATACCATTAATTAAAGGAAATCTCTGAAAGAGTAATGTTCTTCAGTAGAATTTACTTCTTTCAAAGGAATTCACAGGGACTAGTAAAAGAGAATGGCAACCACTTTGAATGATCAATCAATGGATTTAGCATAGTTGCACCTACATCAACCTATAGCTTGGTCTTCATGTTACTGTGGAGCTTTAAAAGCAAATGTTTATGAAACATGTATTTTGTACATCAATACGCAGAAAAGGCAATCATAATTTAAGGGAGATAAGGAAATTGTCAGGAATAGAATAATATAATTAGGTGCTGAAAATCTGAGAAAGTGGTTTCTCTTTTATTCCAAATCAAACACAACTTTTTTCACTTACCAGGCAGGCAAAGGAAGATATAGAGAAAAATCAAAGTATCTAGCTAGGCTTTTTGGTCATGTTCTTTTTCTTTAAGTCAGCATGTATTCATACAATAAGTGGAAGCTATCATTTTACTTTTACCGAAGGATTCTATGCACTAAAATTCTCAACCAGGTTCCTGGAATTGGACCTCGTTCCCTTTGTACCAACTACAAATTCAAAGCCCTATTTGTATTTATTAATACATGGAAACGATAGGATTCTTAGTAAAGAGATTAATAAAGAATCTACTTTATAAGTTTTACCAACAATGGGGTATAATTTTTTCCTTTAGCATCTTTGCAATAACTTCCTTTTTTCAAGAGGGTAAAAATGTTGTGCATTAATAATGAACTGAATCACTTAACATTCCCAGTCTTACGTGCATGAACTTTTTCAACCATGCTGTCTAAAACTGTAGAAAACCTAACAGGGAATGTTGGCTGAAAATGTGAATTTTGTCATCTAAAATATTTACATTTGCATTTTCATGGCAAACTCCTCTTATTAGAAAATCCATAGGCTATACATTAATAATGCGCTTTTTATCTTATAAACAGCAATTCCTCTAAATAATGTCTTCAGTAATCATTGTAGGCATGTAAATTCTAAGACTCTATACCTTCATATAAAGGAAAAAAACTGTGTCATTCACATATTTTATAGCTTTAAAAAAGGAGAATAAAAAAACACCAATCAGAAAAAAAAAGATCCCTCCTCCCCCCCCCAAAAAAAAAACCTTCAGAGGAAAAAGAATAGTAGGGAATGAAACTGATTCTAGGCCTCTGCCCTCTTAATGGGTTCTTGAAGAAAGACTTTGAGGAGCTTAATTCTAAAGGAAAATGAAGTGGAGCCCTGGTTGAAGACTTTCATTGTAGAGTAATGGGAGTTCTTTTTTCAGTAAATGTGTTGCCAAAAGTCAAGAGCACTAATATATATTCAACCACTCCTCACGAACAATTTATAATTGTCCCAGAAAGGACTCCCTCCTACTCCATGGCCTCTTCATTTACCCCCTCATCCTTCTGCATTGTTCTGCTTCTTTGTAAACATGGCCACTTGAAACCTGGAGAAAATGCACCCTAATGAGGAACAGTGCAAAATGAAAGCAATCCCATTTATCGTGCTGACATCTGGTGCTTCTTGACCACTTGTGAGGTGGTGGTTGCTGAGAGGGGCCATTCGAGATGACTTTGACCCAGAGTGACCCTCTGCAGCATAGAATAAAATGTGGTACATAAATGCTATTGTTTGGCCATCATATTTCCTAAGAAGCACTAGTAAGCATAGGAATGAATGGCTAGTGAGTGGATTTTTATTTTAGATGGTTTCTCTCTTCCTTTGCCCAGGCATTAAAATTGAGTAAAGAAAAGAAAATGAATTAGTAATCTATCCATAATAAATCTACATTCATTTTGTACCCAGTAGGCATCATGCCCAAACACTTCGATTAATGAAAGCCTAACAATTACATTTACTAAATCAAAGACAAAGTGTTAATGAAGGAGAAATGGAAGTAAAATTGGCAATACTACTACACATCATCATACCATTAAAAAAATCTATAAATTCTTTGTCATATAAAGTTAACAATAAAAATTGGATTATGCTCTAAAGATAATGGTAGAATTGTTTTCTCGGGGTATTTCTCCATAAGAATGACAAGTGAAATGCAGTAGAAGATGCAACATTCTAAAGGCACCAGACAGCATCTCAGAGCATACTGAAACTGGATAGGGTCCAACATGGGGAAGCAAAGAAGCAGACTGCATGAGATCATGTTTCCTACTTTTCCCCGAGGATATTTCCAGTCCAGAAAATGAACAGAGAGCAGACACAAGTGGTACTTTAAATGCCCTGAAAAGTCAGAAGACATTTTATGGCAAGTCAAAAGCACCAAAAATTGAAAAAAAAATTAATGTGTGCATAGAAACTCCCCACAAATGTTTGACTGATTCATCAGTGGCTCAGTAACAGTTGAGAATCCAACAGCATAATTAACAATGGGAAGGTTGAAAGAGCTATGTAAAATTTTCCACAGCTTTCCAAAGCAAGAGAAAATTTTGTGAAATTAGAAAGACTTTCCATTGAATGACAGTGGAATATGCCTTCTAAAAGAAAGACCTGCTCAACAAAACCCAATGTTAGCAATCCATAATCTCAAAGCAATTGACTGATAGAAGAAAATTCAACATTATTTCAAAAAGATAATGAAATCTAGAATCTCCCAAATGCATCAATTTAAATAAAATAGAATGGGTTAACTGTAAACATAAGAGAGACAGTCAGTGAATTAAATAATTTTTAAAAGAAAGAAAACTTAAGAATGCCTAGAGTGAGTTCTTTGAAAACTTAATAAATTGGATCTTGAGGTAATATACATTTATAAATCTTTAGATAGTCCTACCAAGATAAAGGGGAAAACAATTATCAAAGTCAAAAGTGAAAAAGAAGACATTACTTGAAACTGAAAATATAAAAAGAAAATTTTAAATTATCAATAATAAACTTAGCAATTATGTCAAAGTGGACAAAGTTCTTGGGAAATACAAATAACTAAAAGTAAAACAAGCAAGAACTGAAATTGTTTGTTGTGATTAGGTTCTCTCAGTTCTGATTCATAGCTCCTCTAAGCACAATAGAGTAAACCACTGTCCAGATATATTCCATTTAAAAACTTGTATGCCTGAGTCCACGGTTGCAACCATTATGTCTGTCCTTATCAATAAGGACCTTCCTCCTTTTCATGTCCTCTCTGCTTTACGAAGAATGATGTCCTTTTTACAAGGGCTGCCATTTTCTGATAGTTATTACCAACAGTGATTCTGAGAAGCATGGTGGCTGTACTTTTTTCCCAAGCAAATTTATTTTTCTTGCTATCTACAGTATTTTCAATATTCTATGACAAGGCCAAAATCCAAATGCATCAATTCTTTTGCAGTCTTCCTTACTCATGATGCATCCCTCATATCCATATGAGGTCACTGATAACACCATGGCTTGGGTAAGGTGTGCCTTAGTCCTCAAAGTAATATCCTTGTGTTTCAGCATTGTAAAGAGATCTCCTGCAGCACGTTCACCCAATGCAATGTGTATGCTATCCATAATTTGACATAATCTGCAGTCAAATGTTTTTGCATTGTCAACAAATCACAAGTAAACATTTCTGTTGTGTTCTCTACTTTTAGCCCCAATCCATGTGATGTCAGCAATGATAGTCCTTTGTAGCTAGAACTTGGATACAAGTCAAAATTTCAAGGATACACATTTGAGGTCAATATGAAGGACACATCTTTGATAAAGAATGTCTAGCCTGGAGTTCGGTTTGGTCTCTGTTCTTTGCTTTGTAGATTACATTTTTTACTGCACCTGGTCTTTTAGATAATGTTGTTCCAAGAATGTTAATCAAATTTTTAAAATTCTGAGTAAATGCAACCAGTCATGCATTCCCCAATTTTAGTAATAACAAAAGATATGACACAGCTCAGTTCTTGGCTGCAGCCAGTGCGAGCTCTGTCTTCTCATTCTATGTGCTTCTCGTTCTTCAGTGTCTGTTCATTTCCAAAAACATACCTTTGCAATATCCTTTTCTAAATCCAGCTTGAATTTCTGGTAGTTAACTGTCGATTTACTACTAGAACCACTGCTGAGTAGTCTTTAACAAAAGTTTACTTGCATCTGGTATTAATGATATTGTTTGTTAATTTCCACTCTCTTTGGAATGAACACAAAAATAAATTTCTTCTAGTGGTTTGACCAGGTCTTCTAATTTCATGGTATAGAAAAATGAGTGTTTCCACTGCAGTGTGGTAGACTGACAGACAAGTGGTGGGTTCACATGTATAGTCACCATTTATGTTTTTGAAAAAGGATTTTGCAGTGAAGAAATCATTGGTATTGCAAAATCATATTATATGATCTCCAGCTTCAACAGTCATAATTTCCAACTACTGTTCCCTCCATTTTGTTTTCAATTTTTGCATTTCAGCCACCAGTAGGTACTATCATACATTAATTACATGTTTGATCAAATTGAGACTGAAGATATTGGTATACTGTCTCAGTTTCTACATCACTAACTTCAGTGGTTGGTGTGTAAAACTGAATGATAGTTGTATTGAATGGATTTCCTTAATGTAGATACATATAATCCTATCACAGACAGCATTTTACTTCAAAATTTACCTTGACATGCTCTTTTTGAGGATGAGGTCACCACAATTCTTCTTGAATTGGCCATTCTTAATAGACCATACGATCGTCTAATTCAAAGTGTCCCATAGAAGGTCTCAACCAGATCATTATGGTCAACTCTATTTTGGGAAAGTCATTTTTAGGGGCTCATCTCCTGGCACTATGTCTAACAATGTTCTACTACTATTCTTAAGTTCATACCCCAGAAGTGGACAACCTATTCCTTCTCTTTATTCTGTTGTTAGTCTGGAAGTACTGCTGAAACCTGTTCACTTTAGGTGTCCTTATGAAGTGACCAGTGATATCACAGAAACATGTAAGCCACCACAGTAGATAACAAGTTGACAGACAACCCATAGCACTACATATGGTTTCTAAGGCTGTAGATCTTTTCAGGGGTACAAAGCATGTCTCCTATGAAATGGTCAGTGAGATTGAACTACTGACCGTGTGCTTAGCAACAGAACACTTTTCCAACAGTATCAAAAGAGACCAATATAATAGACTTATCAAATATATTAATTGCAAATATTTTATCTCAAGTTATAACTGCCTTTTCATCCTAGTACAAGATCTTTTGCAGAGAGTAGTTTTTTAAACATTTGTTATGAGGTACAATTAAATGACATTTATGACCTTTGCTTTAGGTATCAAGTCTAAGAACTTTAAGCCTTAACCTAAATCCAAAGATTTTCACTCAAAATATCTTCTAGATATTTTAGTTTTCATCTTATATATAAATCTTCTGCATAGCTCAATTTTTTAAAAAGCTGTGTGGCTTAGGTCAAGGTTGGCTTTATTTTCTTTATTTATTTTGGCTTGGGATAGCACCAGCTGTTAAAATGTATATATGCTGTCTACTAAATTACTTCTGAACTTTTCTCAAAAAGCGGTTAGTCATTTTTATAGGAATATACTTCTGGATTCCCTATTTTGTATTCTGTTCCATATATACATTTGGATACACACACACACAGGCGCGCCTTTGTCAATACCATATGGTCTCTAGTGGAATATAGTATCTATATATTTAGTCCTAAATTTGAGATAAAATTATTGCTCTATAAAGAGATAATTTGGGATATACTAGAGACTATTATCTTTTCATATAAATGTTAGAAAAAATATTTTCTATGCCTACAAGAGTCTTGCGTTGATTTTTATAGGACTCTTACAAATTCTATATATCAATTTGATTTGGGTTGACAGTTTACTTTGTGGAGTCCTCCAACCCAAGAATGTAGTAAAAATTTCCACTTATTGAGTTCTCCTGTAATTTATTTCATTTGCATCTTGTAATTTTCAGTCAACAAATTTACTCGTGGTTTGTTAAATTTATACAAAATATTTTATTTGCTTTGCAGTGAATATAGATATCTTTTTAACTTTGTTTTTAACGTGTTCATTGTTACTATGTTGAAATATGACTTTTTAAAATTTTTAAATCATTTTATTGGGGGCTCATTCATAGTTTTTCACAATACATAAATAAGCATACTGTGTCAAGCACCCTCATATATCCACTTCTATTATTGTTCTCCAATCGTCAGCCTTTTCCCTTAAGCCCCTAGTATCTGCTTTTCCATCCCTTCCCCTCTTCCCCTGCTCTCTCCTCCCCACCAACCCTCAATACTTTATACATTGTTATTGTTCTGTCATATCTTACACTGCCCAACCTCTCCCCCAACCCACTCCTTTGATGCCCCTCCTTCAACTAGGAGCTTGTGTGTTTATCCTTGCTGTTGGTTCTGTCTCTCTACCCTACCTTCTCTTCACCCTTCCAGTATCTCCAGTCTAACCATTGGCCCAAAGGGGCCCATCCATCCTGGTTTCCCCATATCTCCAGCTCCCCTCTATGCTACTGTGACTTCTCCAGTCCATCTGGATTTGCAAGGTAGAGTTGAGACCATGGTGGTTGGGGAGCGGGGAGGAAGGATTCAGGAACCAGAGGAAACTTGTATGCATCATCATTGCCTGATTGCCCCTTGACTGGTCTATAAAGGAGTGACCAACTACCCACCAGTGGAGTGGGCCTTAGGTCCCCACCCTGCCCTCCTCCTCCTTTGTAGTGATGTGATTCTTGTTCTTTGGTGTTTGATATCTGCTCCCTTCGGCCCCTCTTGATCACGCATGCTGGTGTGCTTCCTCCATGAGGACTTTGCTGTTTCTGCGCTGAATGGTGACTTGATTATCTTCAAGTCTTTGAGATTCCAGGCATTCAATCATTTGTTAGCTGGGTTCCATCATTTCTTCTACTCTGTTTGCCTCTGTATCCATTTGTCTTCAGCAATTGGTCCATTGATTTTGATTTTTGTTCTTTGATACCTGATTGTTTCAGCACCTCATGATTGCACAGGTAAGTGATCTTCTTTTATGATGGGTTTTGTTGCTTCTGAGCTAGATGGCTGCTTGTTTGTGCTCAAGCCTTTAAGACCCCAGATGCTCTATCTTTTGATAGCTGGGCCCATCTGCTTTCTTCACCACCCTTGCTCATGCTCCTACATGTCCTCAATGAGTACCTTGGGGATGTGTGCACAAAGTGATATATGTTTGTTTTGTTTTGTTTCCTCCCATTTGATGTCTATTGCCTAGACCTTTTACCACTTTCACCATCATCTGACCACGCTGGCTGTTGTGCTTCTTCTGTGAGGCTGTGGTCTCTTCATAGGTAAATGGTCTAATGTTTATCTTCAGTCTTTCAAGACACCTGATATATCCTTTGATGGCTGGGCACCTTCAGCTTCCTCCACCACATTTGTTTGTGTATCCATTTTACTTCAGTATACGTGTTGAGCCATTGAGCCTCAAGGAATGCCAGATTCATAGAACAAAGTGTTCTTGCATTGAGGGAGCACCAGCATGTGAGGGCCCAAGGTTCACTTGCTACCTTAATATTTGGCCTATAGATATTTTCTTAAATTTATTCCCATCTTATGATAATTGTATCTATGTATGGACATACTTATGTTTAGACCTCTGTAAGTGCCCTTTGCCTTCTAGCTCTTTCCTCTATTTCCTTCCATCTCCCTCCTGTCCCACCATCATGTTCCATCTTCATTGGCGTTTCATTGTTTTCTCATAGTTTCATTGTCCTTGCTTAATCCCAACCAGACCTCCCATACCCTTCTTTCCACCAATTCCCGACCACTTATTGCTTCCCTAACCCGTCCATGTGTTTGTCCCCACCCCCTTCTCCTCTCCTCTCTCGTGCCCCCAGAAATCGTTTGCCCAGTCCTTTCTGTGGTGCAATGGGTCTCCAGAGGGATGTGTTCCTCTGAGCATCATGAGTCGGCCTGGAGCTTGGACCAGCTCTCTTGAAATATGACTTTTTAAAAACTTTTTATTGTTAAAGTAAATGAAGTTTACAGATAGATAATTTTTGCACTCCACTATTGATTTTGAATGCTGATCTTTCTCTTTTTTTAGGGGGGGGAATCACTGCCCTCTGGTGGTGGGAGTAGGAGGCCCAGCCTTTGCTCCTATGGTGCTGGAATTGAACCTCTATCCCAGTGGGCCGCAGTCCTGGACACAACCACTACACCACTGGGGCTCAGCCCCGAATGCTGATCTTACACTCAATGACAGTACTGAACTCATTAAGTAGAGGATCTTGGTTGATTTGTTGGGATAGGCTGCCAAAAAATTTGTCTCCTCTGCAAACACCATTTTATTCCTTTCTGTGCAATATGAAAGGGACACACACACCCCCAATAAAAGAGATAAAAGCTTCATTGAGTGGAGATTTCATAGTAGTGTATTTCCCACTCAGCAAGCATCTAGCAACTATCTCTGAGTAAGTGCACCCAGTGGAGTCACTTCAGAAGGATCTTTCTGGTCACAGTGAATTTTTTCGTAAAAGCAGTTTTGTGATGGTCAATTTAAGAGAACAGCACAGACCTATGA
>PVJH01034348.1:0-20692 GCA_004026705.1 Nesogale talazaci | reverse complement strand
ACACACACACACACACACACACACAGTGGCTCATTGGCCAATTAGACTGGTAGCCACTAGTTAACATTGCCAGGAACTGAAGGCAGGCTCATTTAGTGAGGCAGTCAGTTGACATACCGCTCACACACACACACACACACACACACATCAAGTTCTTGGAATCATCTCTATTCCACCCCCCCTCCCCCCCCCATTGTTGTTTCCTTTACTCCAGGGTTCCATCGAGCTCCCTGCAGCCACTCAGAAGTCATTTCTGAAAGCCACGAATGTGTTTTCAGAGAAACTGTCCAGGCTCTCTCTGAACCCAGAGAAGCAGCCCTGAGGTTTTGATTTTTTTTTTTTAACCTTCACACTGAACTAAACTCTGAATGTCCTGAATGGGTCCCCACCTGTTATTTTAGCTCTCTTTTTTATTTTTGACCCCCTCTGTCTTCCAACATGTTTGGATTTTGAACAAAAGTTACAGAACTGCCCCCCCAGACTGTATTAAAAATAACAATATGATATCACTCTCTGAGAAGAAACAAACTGACAGTCCTTTTGAAGGTGGCGTTGAAGTATATGTTCCTCCCACATCCCTGCAGGGGTGAGATGATTGAAGGAACAATCGGGAACTTTGCTCTGGTGAATGGCTCCATTGAATTGGCTTCCCCTGGAGGCTGCATGAAGGGGCGTGAGTGGAAGGCCACGCAGGACATGCCGTGCCAGGCCCGCGTACACAGACTTCCCTGGTGCTGGAACACCGTGAGCTCTTGGTCCCTCGGTCAGACTGGCTCTGCCCCGCAGGAGGCCACAGAGTCCCAGGGATCCAACGGGTGCCCTTGTGGGGAGTGGCGGGAGAATGAGCTGGGAGGAGCTGTTTGGAGCAGGAGAGGCTAGCTGGGAGCCCCCTCCCCCCACCCCATGAGAAACCAAACTCCCCCCAGCAGCCTCTTCCAGCCCCATTTCTCCCACCCACACCCTCTCTGCTGCATGGCCATCCTGTCTCCCACTCTGCCACCGTGTCATCTGGGGACTCTGCTCAGGGTCTTTCCTGGTAATGTGATGTACCAGCACCAGGAGGCTTGTCTTAGACCACAGGCTCTCAACCTTCCTCAGGCAGAGACCCCATACAGTCCCTTGGGTGGTGATGATCCACCCTACACAACCTTAAATGACTTTCGTTGCTACGGCATAACCGTCATTTTGCTTCTGTTATGAATCGGGCAAACCCTGTGAAAGGGTCGTTTGACTCCCAAAGGGGTCGTGACCCACAGATTGAGAATCGCTGCCTTAGATGGCTTCTACACACCACCTCGAGCCATTTCAAGCAGACAAGGAACAGGCGGGATAGAAGCCTCTCTCAGGGACTATTAACATCTCTATGCCACGACTTGCACTCTGCTCCCCACCTCCTGTACCCAGAGGCCACAGCCCAGTCGTGGCAACTTCACATAGAGACAGGCGAAGCTCAGCTGGCTGGCCCCGCCCCGGCGCCCACCAGCAGCTGGGCCCACACCGCTGTGTATGGTCCACTGCGTTTCCTTGGCCTGGTTGTCCAGACTAGATTGCCAGCCCTTTCTTCCCAGTCACGCTGAGTCTGAAAGCCCCACCCCCAGCCCCCACCACCATGGAACCCATTCACCCTCACAACAACTCACAAGCCTCCACTAGCTGGTCAGTGATGGCCAGGCTTGATAATGCCCGCCCCTCGAGGGAAGCTCTGACGTGGCCACCATTTCCCCAATGTTCCTGCCGCCCACCGGGACGATGTGAATCGTGGTGGGGCCTCCAGCATGCCCACCCCAAGGCTTCCAGTGGCTGTCAGAGCCACCTGACCAGGCCACCATCCAGCAGACCTTCCTTAAAGGTTCTGTGGAAACAGGAGCAAAAGCAAGAATAGCATTTACCGGCGTAACGGGAGTAGCGGCACCAAACATCTGAGACGTGCATGCGCGTGCGTGCGTGCGTGTGCTTGGCATGTGTGTGCTGTCCTAAGGGCTTTGCAAGCGTCCTCGGCCCTCTGCTCCTCAGAACCGGCTACCCTCCCGCTGGGTCTTGGGAGAGCACCAGCCACTACTCCAGGGTCCTGCCACTTGGAAGTGAGGGGATTTGAGCCCAGGTGCTGATTTTGATGATAACGGGAGTCTCCCTCCATTACAACCCAGGGTTGCTGGGGTCCCCTGGCTCTCCGTGACCTGACCGCCCACTGTGTGCCCCGGCCAGCGCTGCGTCCCGCATGCGTCCACTTCTCAGCCCATGTCTCAGGGCCCTTCCCTGACCTGTCCACCCCGAAGCGCCGTCCACCTTCATTTCTCCACCCCTCCCTCACAGGGGTGGGGGGTGGGGGTGGGGGTCTGACACCCAGGTGCGGCTAAAGCAGAAATACCACCCGTAGGTTGTTGCTCTAAAGGAGAGGAGTGTGTTTCCTTCGCAGTGGAGGCGGCTGGGAACTCAACTCTGGGGAAAGGCACTCTCCCACCAGCAGCTGTCGGGGCCAATCTTAGTCTCCTCCAGCTTCTGTAGCCCTGACGCCTCTCCGCCGTCCCTTCGCGGTGCTTCACGGGCACGTCCATGCCCTACTGGCCCTTGTCCCCACGTCAATTCTGCTCTCTTGCTCGCTCAGAAGTGCTTATAAATATGCTGTCGCCCTCTCTCCCCACGGATGATGGCTTCGCGGACAGGACAAACAGGATCGCCTTCTGCATAGGGGTAAGGATTCCAGCATGCATTTTGGGGGGGGAGAGATGCTTTGGAGGTCACAGGAAGCGGGCAGCAAGCATGGGGCAGCTGGCTGCCGGGCCTGCCCTCTCCTGGACACGTGACTGGAACTGACAGCAGGTGCGGGGTGGCATGGATGGTGCTCTAGGCCAGAGGATGCTCCCGTCCTGGTCACAGCTGAGTAAGGCTGTGGTTCTCAGGGACCATCGAGTCTGTGCTGACCCACAGCGATGCTCGACACGCAACAGAAAGACACACTGCCCCGTCCTGAGCCATCCTCCCGACTGTTCCGATGCCTGAGCCCACTGGTGCAGCCACTGCGTGCATGCTGTTGACGGGGGAGGGGGGGCGCTTCCTCTCTTTGGCTGCCCCTCTGCTTTACCAAGCGTGATGTCCTTCTCCGGGGACATAGGACCATGTGCTGATCCCTGGACGCCCTAACAGACTGCCTTCCGCAGCCAGAGGACCTTGGCAGAGGTGATTCTGTGGAAGGTTTAGAACGGAGGGATTGCCCAGGTAGACACAGGGCCATCACAACTGTCCTTAGGAAAGAGAAGCAGAAAGAGGAGGGATGCTGCCGAGGAGATGCCATGAAGGTGGTGGAGGTGGGAGTGGTGAGTTTTGAGTGGGGAGGATGGGGGTGCCAGCCACACGGAGTACAAACACATGGTATGGGCCCAACGGGGTTTGTGTGAGTCCGGGTAGACTAGAGAAACAAGTTCATAAGCACACTTATGGATATGAGGGAAACGTTTATATACAAGAGGAATGGAACACCGAGAAAGCACCCCAACCCAGTCCCATCCAACGTCATAAGTCTGACATGAGCCCAAATGTCTGATATCACTCTATGAAGTCTCCTTCCGACTCACGAAGCACATGCAATGACACCAGGACAATCACAGGCCAGTGGATGCAGATTCTTGTGTAGCCAGCGGCAACAGAAGTATCCTGGTGCTGGCAGGGGTCTCCCCATGGCTCCTTGTTTCCAGGGCTCAGGATCCATCAGCAGTACCCATTGGTGGTAGAAGCATCTCAGCATTGGCAGGCGTCTCTCTGTGGCTTTTCTTGCTTCAGAGGTCTGGTTCCATCAAGGTGAGCCTGTGGGGCTCCTCCTCTGGCTCCCCCAGTTCCTAGGGCTCGGGGTCTGTGCTGCCATCTTGTCTTGTCTGTCAAGAGTCTCCCAGGAACTGAGTCTCTGGTCTCTCATCTCCATCAGGGAAGTGTCGCAAGATGTCCCAGAATTCTCAGAGAAAGCTATACCTACACAGAGGTCTCATCGGCTATCTCCAGATTGACAGACTAGTCTTCACCCCTACACACTTAGTCAAATTGGCACCAGAGTAGGTGACTCCCACAGGGTTCCTCTCAGACTTCTGTCCTTTGGGATGGAAGGGAGTACAGATGTATTCCTGGAAGCCACCACCTTGGTGGGCATTGGGGGCAGCAGCCATAAGAAATGAATGCAGGTGGTAAGAGTGACAACCAAGGAGGAACAGAGGCTGAGGTCTCTTTGGGCCCCCTGGCATGTAGCACCCAGCCAAGCCCATGCTTACAGCCGCTGAGTCGGGTCTGTGGCATAGGGGCCTCGTAGGCCAGGGTGGCAGTGACCCTGGGGGTCACAGTCCGACTGTAACTCTTCACTGGAGGTGAGGGTCTGGTCTTCCTTCCAGCACCTCCCAGCACCATGAGAGGGGTGCTGATTCCTGGAGTGACTCCCTCAGGCATGGGATGACGTCCACCCCACGTCAGGACTCCGACCCAGCATCGCTGCTTCCCGAACTCTCCCCGTTGCTTCTCTCCTCTGCTTTCCCCACTCTAAAGCTTCCATAGAGCTTTAGAAAAGCCATAGCTTTTCTGGCTACCGAGGGAGGAGAAGACAGGTGGCTCCGAGCCATGCTGAGAGGGTAGGGTGGGGTGCAACTGGGACTTGCTCCTCAGTCATGAGACCTCTCCCCCAGCAGACCTCCCGTCCCGGCTGTCAGGCCCGTTTCCCGTGGACCCCACCGCCACGGCCCGGCTGCGCTCACGCTGGGAGAATGCAAGCATTGTTCCTTTCATGTGCTCCTTTGTGGTGTGAGCATGGCAGAGGTTGAAAGGTCAGTTTAAGAGCGTGTGCCTGCTTCTGAGCAAAGAAACCACTTAAGAACAACAAGGACAAAGAGATAAGTCAAGTGACTCAAAGCGCTCTTTCAAAACACGATTGTGTAGATAACCCCGAGACATGTTCCAGAGTGTGCCACTAATCCATCCACAGAGACAGGCTGCAGGGCCCCACCTTGCTGCGGCGGCCGGCCCAGCAGCCGCACAGAAACCTCCTGGTGGGGGCCACAGGATCCACTCTGAGCCATCGCTGCCCTATGGGATGGAGGAGAACTGGCCCCAGGGTTTCCGATGGGGAGAGATGCCCTGGTCCTTTCTCCCATGGAGTGGGCACAAGCCACTGACCTTTCCCTTAGTGGCTATGCACTTAACTGCTGTCCCCCACAGTCCCTTTACAGAAACACCAGGAGCCTCAAGGGAGGGGGGCACATAAAAATAATCCCACATCTATCAGGAAACATGTGAAAGTGAAAGACCCATGGCGGGGAGGGAAAAACACTAAAATAAACTGCAGAGGAAAAGGAAACTGCCTCCAAATGAACATCAGCGACTTTAAGAGCCGACTTCTCCCTCTAACAGCAAAGCTCAAAAGACAATCAAAGCGACTTCTCGGAGTTCTGCTGAGAGAGCATGACCGTGGGCTCTGTAATTCCCAGCTAAAATGTCATGAAACATAAGGACAGAAGGAAGACAGTTTCAAGCCAAGATGAAGTCAGTGTTAGCCGGCAGTTATTTCACTGAGGCTCAGAGAGGCTCAGTGTTTTCCCCAGGGTCACACAGCATGTATGAGGCAGCACTGCACCTTGAACCTCATGTTGACTTTTAAGATATGGGAAGTATAATCACAGCAGACACTGCTTGATTCATTAAGGAGTAAATGGAATAAAACCCAGCCCCAATAGGGTACTTTCTCACAGACCTTCACTGAACTAACTCTCTCTCTCTCTCTCTCTCTCTCTCTCTCTCTCTCTTTGCCACTGAGTAGATGCCAACTCTTAGCGAGTTCTATAAGACGGGTATAATGACCTGTGTGAGTTTCTGAGACTGTAACTCCCTGCAGAAGCAGAAAGTCCTATCTTTCTCCTGAGGAGAGGATAATGGCTTTGAACCGCTGACCTTGCATATGTGTAACCACGACACCTTCAGGGCTCCCCTGAAGGAACTACTAGAGAGAAGAAGATTATGCTCAGAAGAAAAGAGTAAGGTGACAGCAATGATGAGAGAAACCATCAGTAAACATTTTGCTAAATATAGATGAGAACAATACAAAAATAGCAAGGACAGCTAATTTGTGAAATAAATACGAGACAACAATAAAGAATGTGCAAAGGACAAGTGGTCAGGATCAAAGCTTTTTAACATTCTTTTGAAGGAGTAGAGCGATGGACTACTTTTCAACTTTGCAAGTCCGGCTTGAGTGAAAAACAAACCCAGAGACACATGTCAGTGTAAGAGAGAACTTTACATCCAGAAGCAATGATGCATCAATAAAACATCCCAGCCCAGTCCAGATCAAGTCCCTAAGTTTGATATGAGCCCATGAATTCCTCTTGAGAGTCATATGCAGTGATGCACATGGAACGATGCTGACTGCGGGAAGATCACAAACAGGTAGGTGGGGAGGCCTGTGGGTCCAATGGAAGTGGGCATATCTCCCGGCTCGGCTGCCATCAGCCTGGCTCCTCCTGACTTGTCAACAGGAATGTAAAAGAGAGAGGGTCCTGACTCCAGAGAGGAAAAGAGGAAGTTCCCAGACCTGATCGACAGGCTAGACTCCACAACCCCCCTTCATTCTTTTATCAAGTTGGCATGAAATTGTGTAAGTACCACAAGCTTCCAGTCAATTATGGCTAAAAATTTAAGAGTAACCACTAAAATAGTAAAAAACATAATATAAAACCTCCAAATCAGAAAAAAGAAGACCAAAAAAAGGAAAAAGAATAAAGATATATAAAAGAGATATATGAGTTAATGTGCAAGAAAAAGAAATGAGGGGAAAGTTGGTAAAATGTAAATATAAAATAGAACAGGGCACCTGAGTTCAAATACACCCATATTTATAAGAAACCCCCCAAATCCACTGCCATGGGGTTGCTTTCCGCTCGCTCTGCCCTTTGAGGGCAGCATAGAATCGTCCCCATGTGGTCCCCATCTTTCTCCCAAGGAGCAGACGCGGCCTGGAATTGCTGAGCTTGCCGTGAGCCAACCAGGGTCCTTTGTCTGTTTCTTCTCGAGGCAGTTAAAAGTCAGAGATGCTGTTGTTTGCTTTCCATCAGCCCAAATGCTTTCCCGAGACACGTGCTAGGCATGCCTCGAAATGCCAACAGCACAGCGTGGGGGGAGGGGTGCAGCACGTGCGCCTCCAAAGCTCGCCGCCTCTCACTCACGAGTCTGGAGGACAGAGCGGGGCTGCCCCTTTGGTTTCTGAAACTTGAGGTTTCCACAGACGTCGACAGCCTCCTCTTTCTCCCGTGGGGCTCCTGGTGAGTTCCAACAGCTGAGCTTCCAGTTTGCAGCTCAGGGCGGAGCCCACCAGTCCCCAGAACTCCTGACATCACTGGTGCACGGCCACTGAAAATTGGCTTGTTGTGGTGGTGGTGGTTGTGGTTGTGGTTGTGGCTGTTGTTGTGGTTGTGGTTTTGTTGCTGGGTACCATTGAGTACAACCCTACGGACAACAGAAGGAAACGCCGCCTGGCCTGACGCCATCCTCGCAGGCTGTGCGGCCACCGGGTCAGTCCATCCTGCCCGGGGGCTTCTTTACCAAGCATGATGTCCTTCTCCAGGGACGGAGCTCTCCTGACAACACGCCCACAGTACGTGAGAGGAAGCCTTATCAAGCACTCTGGCCACAGGCCCTTCTTCCGAGACGGATGAGTTTGTTCGTCTGGGCACCCGTGGTTGGTCCTCTCATGGTTCAAGGGCACTGTCTCTCGGTCGCTCTTGCTCAGGCAGTGTCAACTCGCACGTGCCTGGGGCTGTGTCGGGCCTCTTGTCGTCCTCACAGTGGCATCCCTGCTCTTCGACGCTCTAAAGAGGTCTTGTGCAGCAGATTCACCCACGGCGCTCCATCACCGGATCTCTCACTGCTACTTTCCTGCGCATTTGTTGTGAGTCGAAGCAAGCCAAAGGCCTTGACAGCTCCTGCGTTCGCTCCATTTAGCTGCGTGCTATTTCATGGTCCCATTGCTAGGCCTTCAGTCCTCTTGACATGGAACTGTAAGGCCACACTGAAGGCTGCAATCTTTGATCGTTATCAGCAAATGCTTCGAATCCGTCTCACTTCCAGCAGGTAAAGTGGCATCACCTGCATACTGGAAGCTGTTCATAAGCCTTTCTTCCATCCTGATGCCTGATTACTCTTCAAATAGTCCAGCTTCTCAGGGTCCCGATTGTGTTTGTGTGGCAAGAGGATGCAAACCTGACACACACCCTTCCTGCGTCGAAAATACGCGCTGTTGTCTTGTTCTGTCCTCACAACTGCCTCTTGATCTAGGGTCAAGTTCTGCAGGAGCACAATAGAATGCTCTGGAATATTCATTATTCTCAAGGTTATCTCTCGTTTGTTATGATCCACACAGTCGAATGCCTTTACTCTCTGGCAAAGAGAGACAGTTGGAGAAGGGCAGTCATGATTGAAAAGGACAATTTAAGCAATGTGAATCTCTGTGCACCTAACAACAGGGCTTCACAATACATAAACAAAACACTGACAGAATGGCAAGGAGGAATTATTCAACCTCTGGGCATGATAGAAAATTCTGACACGTTTCTCTCCACAACAGACAGATCCAGTCAGGGTTAAAATAAAAATGAATGAGAATGTGGAATGGCTTTACCTCACCGTAACACACCTTGGTCTTAGCACAACCAACTGCTTGACAAGATGTACCCTTTTCCTGTATAGCTAGTATATTTTTAAAAGCTGATCCCACAGAAGGCCACAACCGCATTTCAAAAAATTCCACACTGTGTTTCTGGGCACAAAATCCTAAAAATAGAATTCTGTAAAAAGGAGATTGCTTCTTGGGCCGAGCCCCGGTGGCGCAGTGGTTGAGTGCGGGACTGTGGCCCACTAGTTTGGCAGTTCAAATCCAGCAGCAGCTCTCCAGGAGCAAGGCTGGGTCTCCCACTCCCACCAGAGGGCAGTGATGCCCCCCCAAAGTAGATTGCTTCTCCTAACACCCAGAATAAGAGCCTAGATATATATATTTTTTAATTAAAGACATAATATGAGGAATTAGGAATTGTTTCCAAGTGGGTGACAAGAATTGTGGCAGCAGCGAAGGTGGCAGGTACAGGGAATAGCAGACAGACAGTTATCACTGTGAAGGAAAGGGGGAAGCAATGAGGTAAAGGGCCCCTTTCAGAAAGAGAATCAAAGAGTAAATGAACAAAAAAAACAGAAAGGAAAATGAAATGTAAGATTCAAATGCTAATAAAAAGTTTTAAATAATACATAAAGGAAAGAGCCTCTGAAAGTGGAGAGAATACAATGTGAAGAGTGGAAAACTAGGGTGTAACTTAACATTATAAGTAGAGCTTTCAGTTTTTATGAATAAGAAGAAAACCCATGGCAAGCTGGTTAAGATGACAGAAAAAAGAAACAGAGCACAAATGGATTCTATGAAGGGTCTCTGTGGGAGAATACAAATTAACAACATATGAGGCTGATATGAAGGTTGGAGAAGAGATTGTAACATTATAAATATTATAATATTTTTAATTATAAATAGAAGTTGAAAGAAGAAAATACTATGAATGTTAAAGCCAACACATTTGCTATTTGACAAGCTGAGCCAGTTTCTAAGCTTCCCTGGTGACCCTGTGGTTAAAAGCACTTGGCTTATAGCTGAAAGGTCCGTGGTTCAAGCCCCCCAGCTGGCTGCTCTGCAGGAAAAAGAGGTGGCAACCTGCTCCTGCCCTGCAGGGACACCGTGAGTCGGAATTGACTTGGCAGAAAAAAATGGGTTTGGTTTAAACCATTCTTGCCGGAGGGGTGGCAGGACTGCATAATTGACCCAAAGATGAATAGAAAATCTGGAAATGGCTAATCATTTCTGAAAGAGAGGGTCAGTGCTTTAAAACCCCACCCCAATGCAGATACAAAATCTGAGATGGAAATGGGCAACCGCTGCACTCCATCAAATCCAGGGAAAATCTCCCAATTTACATTCATGAACTGTGTTGTGACTAAGCACTCTGACTGTGACCAGCCCAGCCTGGCTACCAGCCCCATCTACCCGCTAAGCAGCCGTTCAGAGCAGGTAAGTTCCGTGCCTCTTCTATGCTTCAGTGTCCTCATTGAGAAAGGAGGGGGGTGGGGTGTTCCTACCTCATAAGATTGTTGATGGACATGAAAAAATGTAGGGTGGGTATTGAGAAGGGAGCCTGACATCCAGCCATCGCTGCATATGCTGTCTGAGCTGATGACGGTCAGTGCAGCATGCAGGATCTTGATTCCACAAACAAAATGATCACTATGTGCAAAATAACAGGAAGCAAAATCATGGACATGGGCAATCACGGACTCCGCCTTCACCCAGAAGTCTGAAGATAACCCTGCAAGAACATTCTTAGCATCGGAGAATCTAATGACATCATTCACCACTGCAACAGAGTAGCATAGGAACTAAAGGTGCAAAATAATCACTGTGGATACCAAAGTACCATTTAATAGAAATAAATATCCATAAAGAACAAAACATACTTACCACCCAGGAGATGTGAATCAAAACTAGGATGAGATATCCACCCTCTATGGCAGCCAAATTCAAAAAGACAGAAATCCCAAAATTCTGGAGCAGATGTGGAGAGATTGGAGCTCTGACACACTGCTGGTGAACTTGTTAATGTGTGCAACCCAAGAACAGAAATTCCACATGACCCAGAAATAGCTTTGTGGGACATATACCCCAAAGAAATAAGCATACATGAACAGATGTGTGCTCGCCCATGTTCATGGCTGCACAATTCACAGTAGAAAGTAACTGGAAACAGCCCAAATACCTACCCCCAGAAAAATGGATCAAGAAACTGGCACGCACACAAGGGAATGCTATGCATCCCTAAATAAATAAATAAGTAAAACCATGATGAAACCATGAAACATCTCATGACCTGGGCGGACCTGAAATCCATTATGCTGGGTGAAGTTAGCCAATCACAAAAGGGCAAATATTATATGCGACCACTGCTATAAAAATGAACACCAAGACATAAGCAGGCTTCGGTTTTCAAGTCAGCTAGACTCCTAGTCCAGTTTCCAGGCAACGAAGTAGTGTGGCGGGCTAGAGCTCAGGAACCACATCCCACCCCCTTGCTTGCACATCTTAAAAGTCGCTTCAACAGAGGAGGCCTCACCTCAACTGGGTCAGCTGCCCATGACGCAGAGGGAGAGAAAAGACCAATCAGTTCCTGCCATATCACATGATCCTACCGTCACCCCTAAAGGCACTGCTACAAAAACAATGAGTGGCCCTTACTGAAAATGCCAGGCCAGGGGCAGTCACAGGGCAGGCATGGCTGTCCCAGAGAAGGCGACTGCCCTTCAATGAGTGGGTAACTTGGGAGGGGCAACAGGCCACGGGGGAAAACATCAACATTAAGCAGATAGCTCACCAATGAGCAATAATGTGGCCTTGGTTGGGCACCTTTGACCTAGTTTGTATTCAACCCTTGGTGAGCCAGGCCTGGTATGGCCTACAGGCAAGCAGGACTTTAGACTCGACCGTCTCCAGGTACGGATCTTCCATAGGACACACCAGGGAGGATCCAATTTGGAACGTTCATTAAGCCAACTGGACTTTAATCACACCAGTAGCAGAGTAAAGGAACAGAAATATCCCCCTGACTCTTTGGTTGAAAAGCCTCAATGTGAGAAACAGGTGACTACTGTCCCAAGGATGGAGACATGGAAGTCATTGGACTTTGGTCCAAAATTCTTACCTCAAGAGTGCCCGGTAAATGGTGACTGAAGACTACCGCATGTGTGCTATTTCCGTACGCTTTGCCTTTTTATGACATAGATAGACCACTCTGACTCTGCAAATGACCACTGTTAAAAGTTCTCTCCAACCCTCCTTGCTGGCGTAGGCAGTGTCCTGTCACCTAAGTTGTTCACCTGTACAAGTCAGTAGCGTACATATTTTGATGAAAAGAGCTGTCCTACATGGGTGCTTTCTTTTTCTTGATGGTGCTTTAAATTCTGCACCATTGGCTAACTTCCTGGCAAGATCACTAGAATCGCCCTGTGTCTTACCGAGATGATGTGTTACGTGCTTCCACAAAATAGTGATGATGTCTTTAAAGTGAGTCGGGGGCATGTGGAAACCATAGATATGTGACTCATGTTAAGCTCGCACTTAATTGTAGGCCTCATCTGAGAACAACTGGTCCTTGTGACATGACCCTGCCCAATGCCGACCCCCATGAAGTGATCGCTGAAGTGATGGGTGCTGTGGCAAAGTGTGGTGAAGACGGCAGATGGTGCCCAGCTATCAGAAAGAACATGTCTGGGGAGGCCTTCTAAGAGAGATGTCGGCCAAACCCACACAGAAGGAGCACACCAGCCTATGCGCTTCAAGAATTAAAAATCATAAAATCCAAACCTGGGGGAGTGGGGAGGGGGCAGAATTAAAGTTTAAACTCTGGGCACCAGTTTAGATGACAGTGAAAGCCCCCAAACAATTTGTAGGGTTCCCTATCTGGATTAAGCCTCTGGTAAATCCCCTCTGACTACGTACGGACCAAAGGTCAGAAAGGCCTTGTTATCATAGAGAATGCATTTTAGCGTGGATCACTGCCATTTTAGTAGGTCAAATGTGACATTTCATCATGTATACTTGCTCAGTTTTTTTAATTTTCTGTTTCGTTTTCAATTGAGATTTTTCTGTTGCATTCTGTCATTGATGCTTGGCCACTTGTATTTTGTCCCAATTTTGTATGTTTTTCTGTATAGGAAATCCAGATTAGGTAAACCTATAGACACAGCAACTAGAAAACAGATTCAGAGGGCCATGGCAGGAAGCGAGGAGCTAGCAACAATGAATACATGGAAGAATGAATGAACTGTTCTGGAGGGGATTGTGGGATGGTCTCACAACTCAAGTGCCTTGATTGAACAAGGCACTTTATGTGAATTGTACATCAGTGAAACTGTTAAAAATGGATAAACTAATTGTTTTTATTGTTGTTTTGTTGTTTTAGTGTAAGGGGCAATATGACAACTGTCTCAAAAGAAATAAAAAGAACGATAACATAATATGATAAGCAGTGTATGGCAACAAACTGGATAACCCAGATGAAATGAACAAATCCTTAGACACACACAACCTACCCAAGATGACTCAGGAGGAAAGAGAAAGTCTCAAAAGCTCTGTAACAAGCAAAGAAATTGAACTATTGAACAAAATCCTCCGAACAGGGGGAAAAAATGAACCAGGTGGCTTCACTGGGGAATTCCACTGAACATACAGAGAAGAAATGATGTCATGACTGTTCAAATTCGTTTCATTTTTTACAGCCCTTATCACAATCCATACATCTATCCATTGTGTCAAGCACATTTGTACATTTGTTGCCATCATTTTCAAAACATTTTTTTTCTACTTGAGTCCTTAGTGTCAGTGTATTTCCCCCTCTCCCACACGCTCACTCCCTCATAACCCCTTGATAGTTTATAAATTACTATTTTTTCATGTCTTATACTGACTACTGTTCTCCCTTCACCCACTTAATTTCTTTAAATAAATTTCTTTTTTAAAAAAAGAGAAAATGAAGAAATACTCTCTCATTTATTCTGAGAAACCAACAACCCAGATACCCAAACCCAAAAAAGATACCACAAGAAAAGTACAGACAACTTTCTCTTTGCACATGCAAAAATCCTCAACAAAACAGAAGGGAGGCAAATTCGACAGCATATTAAGAACCATGTACTATGGTCAAGTGGGATTTATTCCAGGAATGCAGGGATGCTTCAACAGCAGAAAACTAATCAATGTAATAGACCACATAAATATGGCAAAGAAAAACAACTGCATGATCATCTCTATGGATGCAGGAAAAAAATTATAAAATACAACACCTTTCTTGATGAAAACCTTATATACACAAGCAATTGAATATTAAGGAAACATCCCAGCCCAGTCCAGATCAAGTTCAAAGTCCAATATTAGCCCATACTTCTGATATCAATCTAGAGTCCTCTTCAGACTCACAAAACACATGCAATGACACCGAATTCAGGAAGATCACAGGCCAGTGGGTGGGCAGTCTTGTGGATCCAGAGGTGTTGTAAGCATTTGGGGGCTGGCGGGGGTCTCCATGGCTCTAGCACAGCTCCATGTGTCTTGTCAACAAGCAGGTCTCTCAGGAAGTGAGCGTATGTCCCGCCTGAGCACCTCCAAATGAGGCTATCACGCTTCAACCTGGTGAACAGGCTAATCGCCACCGCTTCACTCTTAATATTCAAACTAACCACAGACAATGTAATTACCACTGGTACCCACTCTCATCATACCTATTTAATTTTGTATTAGAATCCTATCCAGAGCAATAAGACAATAAAAGGAATTTAAGGTATCTGTATTAGAAAAAAAAAGAAGAAAAAGAATCTCTATTCACAAATGGCATGATTATATATATATATATTTATGTGTGTGTATATATATATATATATATATATATATATATATATTCCCAATGCACTCCCCCAAATCTTCAAGCATGAGCAGAGGAATTTTGCAAAATTGTAAGGTGCAAGGTCAGCAAGCAAAAATCATTTGGGTTTCTATACACGGCAAAGAGAAATAAGAAAGGAAAAGTAAGGAAACCATTCCATTTACAACAGTATCTAAGAGAATGAAACACTTAGGAATAAATCTAGTAATATGAAGGACTTTTCATACAATGAAAATTATGAAACATCACTGAGAGGTAGTAGAGAAGACTTAAATAAATGGAAAGAAGTTAATTGTTCTTGCACTGGAAGACTTGGTATTGTTAAGATATAAATATTACTCAAAGTGACCAAACAGAAAAAACAATCTTCTACTTTACATGGCAAGACAAGAGGCCCCACATAGCTAAAACAATTGTGAAAGGAGGGGGGCGGTGGGTGGAAAGAACAAGGTAAGAAAATTTGCACTTCCTGATTTCAAAACATACTATATAGCCCAGGAATCGAAACAACCTGTTACTGGCATAAAAACAGATAAATAACCCAATGAAATAAAATGGAGAGTCCAGAAATAAATCCACACATCTATAGACAACTAAATCTTACAAGGGTGCAGAGTCCCTTTGATGGAGAAAGAGGAGTCTCTTCAATAAATGGTAGTGTGAAAATTAGAGGTCCACATGCAAAAAAATGAAACAAGATCCATACCGCACACCATACACACACACAAAATTCCAAATGGATTAAGGGCCTAAATGCGCAAGATAAATCATAAAATTCTTAGAACAGGCAGGGTAAGTTTTCAAGAAGAGATTAGGCAATACAGTAGCAAAAGCACAAACAGTAAAAGATAAAATAAATAAATAGATGGCACCTCCTAAACATCAAAAACTCTGTTCACCAAAAGACCTGACGAAAATGGTGAAATGACAACCAACGGATTAAGGGAAAATCTTCAGAGACTATATGTCCACTAAGAACCTGTGGCAGTTACATAATCTCCTGTCAATCTGTGGAGGGGTAGACCTGAGCGTGTCAATCAGGCCATAGCCAATGAGACCTCTGCATGAGCATGGCCTTCTCTTGAGGATTCTGGGAACTCCTGCGTTCCTCCCTGGAGGTGAGAGACATTCTCTCTGCTTCACCTTCCTGCTGACTAGCCACATGGAGGACACTGATATAGCCCGAGCCCTGTAGCTAGAGGAGTCACATGGAGACCCATGCCAGCGTTGAGATGCTTCCACCACCACTGGATTCACAGACTTTCCACCCCCCCTGCCTCTGAGTTTCCTGCATTCAGCATCCTTGCATGACTGTGTGGATCTAAAGAGGAATTATGGACTAGCATCATAATTTAAGAAACGTAAAAACCAATATATGGGGTAATATCAGACTTATGAACTTGATCTGGACTGGGATGAGATGTTTTCTTTCTTTTTTCTTTTTTCTTTTTTTTTTTTTTAAGGCATCACTGCCTTGGTGGTGGGAGTAGGAGACCCATCCTTTTCCCCTGTGGAGCTGGAATTGAATCTCCATCCCAGTGGGCCGCAGTCCCGCGCACAACCACTACGCCACCGGGGCTCAGCCCCGAGATGTTTTCTTAATGGACAATTGTTCTTTGATATAAAGTTCCCTTTTACACACATATGAGTGTCTCTGGATTTGTTTCTGTAGTCAACGCTAACCCAGAACCTAATAGCCAAAATATATCTAAAACTTCAGCACATAAGCCACGAAAAGACAGACAACTCAATCGCAAGATGAGTAATGGACTTGAATCGAAATGTCATCACAGACATCATTCAGATGGCCACCAAACACAGGGGAAGAAAGATTAAAAAACCCAAACCTCCATGAGCTGCCATTTCACTCCCAATAGGATGGCTCAGATTTAAAAAGAAAGAAAAATAAATGTTGGGGAAGTGTTGGGGAAAATTGGAACCCTTTCCTATGGCTGGTGGGAATGGGATGTGGTATACTGCTCTGAAAAATAGGCTGCTGTCTCCTAAAAAAAAAAAAAAAAAAAAAAAACACAAAAAACAGAATCACCGTAGAATCCAGCAATACCTATTCTTGGCATACACCCCAAAGACTGAAAAAGAGAACTTCGGAAAGAGAATTTTTCCACCCATGTTCACTGCAGCCCTGCTCACATTAGCCAAAAGGCAGAAATAGCCAAAATGTCCATCAGCCAGTAAATGAATACACAGAACGAGGTGCACATGCAATGGGGTACTAACTCGGCCAACTGGAGCAGTGACAACTGGACACATGCTACCTTGTGGGCGGAGCCTGTAGGCAGTGTGCTGAGCTGGCAGGGGTGGGGGAGGAGGGTGTGGCAATCATAATCGGACAAATACTGTTGTGACCCTGCTTTTAGGAAAAGGCAAGACAAGGCACATGAATAGATATCAGTTTATTTGTGTTTGTCGGCTATGGAACAGAGGTGGGGGTGGGTGGGGAGAGAGAGCTCCCGTGACGGAAAATTGCATGGATTAAAGGTCAGCTTGGTCTACTAATTATAATCCTTTCTGCCAGTGAATTGAACACCCATATAAAATTGAACTGACTGAAGCTGCTTCTATCCAAACCAAATGCCTCATGGGATAATTCAGCAAAATGGTTGAGAAATCTGGCTTCACAGGACCCCTCGGTTGATTGGTCCGGGGGTTCTGTGCCATCCCCTAGTCCTTCAGAGGGACCCGTCGTCTGGTTTGAAAAGCTGGCACATGGTCGTGCGTGAGTAGGCCTGTGTGGAGGGCCCACCTGAGTGGGGGCAGTTAGCACTGACTGCGGACCCCGGCATCCGAGGATACTGGGTCCCAGGCAGGCACCTGTTGGCTCCCCACGGGGATGGATGGACGGACAGAGGGACACACTGGAAGGCCCTCCTCGGGGGAGGGAACGACTGCTTGGCAGTCCGTCTGCTCTTGCTGCCTTTCCGGCTGATGCTGAACGGAGCTAGCTCCCGGAGGGCGAGCTGCTTGACCATTTCAGGGGGAAGAATAAGGAAGAAATCCACGGTTTCCAGAAAGAAAGCAGGATCCGTCTCCCCCTCCGGCCTCGCAGCCATCACCTGGCATAACCTCTGGGAGTGGAGATGAGGGAAGCGAGTGAGGCCCGGGGAGAGGAAGGGAGTTTCTCCAGGACAGCGTCCTCACCTCCCAGGTGCTCCCGTGGGAAGGGGTCAGTGGAAGTGCTCCACCTCCCTGGGCCAGCAGCTCGGCAGGCGGTTTTAAAATCAAGCCGTGGCGGACAGGAGGTCTCATTAGGGGCTGGGTTATCAGAAAGTCATCGCGTGCAGGCAGCAGGACAAGGAGGAGCCCATGTTACTGACCCTGCAGCCCGTTCCCGGGCTACTGACCTTCAGTGTGGACAAAGGGCCCACGCTCTCTCCTTCCTTTTCCTTCCCCTTCTCCTCTTATTTTCTCTGAAGGATGTGGAAAGCCTGACCAGAATCACCCCGTCGGACGGACGTTTCCTGTGGGAAGATGCTCTACTTGGAATACTGCAAAAACAACCTGCCTGGACAATTCAACTCCAATCAATGATCTTCCTGTAACGGGTGAAAAAAAAAAAAAAAACAACCACCACCACATAATTGGGCTGCATACCCAAGTCTCTCTCCCTCCGGGTCCATGATGACGAAGGTTGGACAAAGATAGGGATCGCCCGGGGAGGGCAGGGGGTGGGGACAGTCAGTGATGACCATTGCATCCTCCTGGAAAAGCCATCGAGCTGGGGCAGAGAGAACACACACCGGGCTCCAGCCTCCTGGAGCCATTGTTCTTGGGCGGACATGAAGATTTCTCGCCTTAACTATCTTTCCTTATGAGTCCCTCCCTGCACATGCCCTTGTGGAGAGGTACTCTGAACAAGATCCAAAACCAAGTCCAGCATTTCTCCTTCCTGTATGCCTATTTCTTAAGACGGGCTGGGTTCGGGAACGTTCCAGGAATGGGGAAGCACTTTACCCTGGCTACCAAGATAGCAGAGGTGTATGTGTGTGTGTGTGGGGGGGGGTTGCCTCCTGGTGCACCGAATCGCCAAACGTCACGGGGTGTGGCTTCACCCCCACCCCCCACCCCCGAGGATCGCTCCGCTCCCACCTGCTGCCTGGCAGCAGGGCTCGAAGCGCATCTGGTATGTAAAGGGCGCTCCCTCTGGAAGTTGAGGAGACTCCACACCTAGGTACGGTCCGTCGGATGGACGGGATGCACAGGCCAGAACATTCAGTCCAATCTTGGGGGCTGAGGAAAGGAGGGGTGTCGGAGGAGGAGGAGGAGGAGGAGGACGGACGGATGGATGAGCTGGCGGAGTGGGGACCCAAAGCACCCCAGAGAATAGGCAAAGCAAGGCTTAGGAATGAGGGTCCCAAACTCTCGTTTGGTGCACGTTCATCTACCACACCTTCTTGAAAGCCAAACTGGTCTTCCCTCTCTGCCAGCCTTTCGAAGTCTCTTTAAAAAAAAAAAAAAAATTTTTTTTTTAAATTTAAAAAACCTCACTGTCATCCTTTAGGGTGCCTCTATAGAGCAGAGTAGAACCTGTGATCATTTTAAACGTTCCCGGAGCCGAGAGACTCATCTTCCCACCCCACCCTCTCCCCTCCCCAAACCCAGCTGGGTTTGAACTGCTGATCTTGTGTCCAGCAGCGCAAGACATACTACTGTGCTGGGACAGGTGGCTAACACACGCGGCTACTCCTCGGAAGGTGGGGTGGTTTGTGTCATTCAGCGGCAGCTCAGAGGAAAGGCCTGGTGATCCACAGGCACGGAGAAGACTCGGTGGAGTGCAGGTCTACTCTGAGCAGACCAATGGCTCACTGGCCCTTCTCTGGGGCTGAAGTTTTCCAAATGTACAGACGGATCGGCTCCACAGGGCTGCCCCAAACTGCCAATAAGAGGTGGGTACGGGGGCCCACAGAGGCCGCCCTGGCCCTGTCCTGGTGGAGGATGGTCTGTGGCACCTGGGCCCTGCCCCTGGGAGTCTTGATGCAGATGGCACCACAGTTTGAGCTGGAGGATGAGCACTCACGGTCTGTGCCAGCCGGGCACTTCCTTTCCTGGGAGGCTTCAGGTCCTCAGAGCCTGGTTCTGCTTCTGGCCCTGGGCTGGGTGCTATGTGGGTCTTCCTTGGTCAGTGTTACCGGGCTATGAGAGCTCTGGTCAGTGAGGGAGGGGGCCCTGAGTGACTCCACCCTGGACTGGACGGAGATCAGCCTGGCCAAGGCGGGCTCCTGAAGGGCGCCTCTTGACACCCCACCCAGCCCTGTGGCGGAAAGAAAAGGAGTAAAAGGAATCTCGAGGAAATTTTGACCAACTGCCTGCGGAGCACAGAGGGCTGATTGTTTCCTGGGCATTTTGTAGGGGAAAAAAGAGAACGAGAGAGGGACATGTTACTTTAAACCCAAGTTAGCTTTGCAGACTTGGAGCGCTTCACCACACAGATCGCACCAGACCAGGACGTGGCGGAATTTCCACAGGGGAGGAGGAACGAACACACCCTGGGCTAAAATTAGATGCGCTACTTCCCCAGACCACTTCCGAGGGCCTCCTGGGGGGTGGAGGGTCGTGTTTACTCAGAGTGGGGTCCTGGAGGTACTCCGGTGCCCCAGCGTGGGGGCCTCCCCTCCCTGGCCCTCTAGGGCTCCTAGCCACCTGCCTCTCAGGAGGATGGGGATTTGGAGCGACCTACACAGGGGGCGTGATGGGCAGGCAGGTGTCTTCCTGGAACCCCGCTGCTAAGACCCCTGGAAGGTGGGAGACTTGGCCTTAAATGCTCCCCAGCCCTGCTCCAGCCAGAGGCATGACTCAGGGATCTTGAAGGCTGGCACAGGGCAAGTTTCCCCTCCAGGATCCTTAAGAGGGAGCAAGATTTCACAAGACTTCACCACCACGTGAGTTTGTCAAGGTCGGGAGGTCCTGCACAGGCAGAGTGCAGTCCCTTGGCTGGGCTCTGTTTGCCCTGGTTTCTAAGGAGGGGAATGAAAATCCCTCGGGCTAAAGACAGCCTCCCCCCAATCCAAGCCTTGCTCCCTCCTGCCATCATCCCTCTGCCTGTCTGCACCCCTTGCACTCCAGCACCCCCACCCGCAGAATGCAACCCCTTCTCAAAAGTGTGGGCGGGAAGTGGCCCCGGGCGGCCCGGCCAACAGGAAGAGCTCTGACCAAAGGTATCTGGAGCTGTGTCCAGAACAAATATGAAA
>PVJH01034347.1:0-20692 GCA_004026705.1 Nesogale talazaci | reverse complement strand
AATTGGGCCTAGATATCATACTATGGTTTTCGGTTTTGAGTTTTTAATGACAAATTCAAAGTAATTAAGAAGAATTGTAAGCAACATATGCAAATTTTGCTGAGAGAGTTTATCTTGCCATCACCAGGAGCTGAGTAGCTACTGAGATGGGTAAGGAACCAAATGTAAAAAGGTATTTACTTGCAAATGATTCCCAGTTAAATTTTAAGGAAAAAACAAAGGAAAGGACATTTGTATGAGGAAGTCAGAATTTAATCAATGTAAATTTTCATTTGATTATCTGAATCATGCACTGGAAGACCCATGGATAAAGAGTAAACATGCACAATTTAGAAATTTCCATTTTGCTTTTTAAATGCTTACCCTTGTAGCCTATAGAGACATAATTGGGCAGATATATTTTTTGAATTACACATCCCAAATAAATAGATGTTCTATTTTTTTCCTAAAAGAATACAAGCAAAATCAAAGCTTTCACTCATGTTGTTATTCTTGGTAGTTAACATTTCTATAAAATCCTCACATATCATTGTTGAGATTGTAAAATGACTGAGTCAAAGTAAAATTTCAAACACCTAATGAGATGCAAGCAGGATTCAATGTGTTACTCATTACGATTTTTTTTTGTTATTGAAAAAAACCCAGTAAGACTACAGAGTCCAATCACTGTTAGATCATAAGATAATGTGGCATCGAACATGGGTCATCTTACTTCTGGAAAAACATTGCATGACAATCTATTCCAAAATTTAATGACTCAAAGCAATGATTTGCTACCTTTTATGATATTGTGAGCCAAGAAGTCAGGAAATGCTCAAGTAGTAGTTCATCTCTTACCCATGTGTCCTCAACTAGTGTGACAGTTTTGTTCTGTTGTGCATGGGGTGGTGAATAGAGCATACAAAATGGAGTAACATGGACAATACAAAAAAGCTGACAAGAAGGCCACTAATAATAAAGACATGAACAACATAGTGCCTGCCAAAACTGGCAAGAATCCAATGCTATCAGACCAAACACTTGAGATTGCACCCTTTGTAGCACTGAACACTCATGACCACATCTATGACAATATGCACAACAATGATATAAAAATCCTGCTAAGAACCCAGAAGTGTACAGCTCCTCGAAAAATGCAACAGAACAGAACTCTCTCATCCTCACTCTCACTGGTAAGTCTGGCCCATTTTCCTTAGCTTGCCATTGATATATATATATATGTGTGTGTTTATGATACATATTTATGATATATATGATTATCTAATGGAATAAATTAGTTAAAAGACTGGTGGCATCATAAAGTGTGTTATGCTCATGAAAGAACCAGTGACTGTATGAAGCTTAGTCGCTGTCCTGATGCATAAGCCAACTGATTCCTAAGCTACATACTAGGGAAGATATTTTAGAGCAGTGTTCTCAACCTGTGGGTTGCAACCCCTTTGAGAATTGAATGACCCTTTCATAGGGGTCACCTGATTCATAACAGTAGCAAAATAACAGTTATCAAGCAGCAGTGAAAATAATTTAATGGGGGCTGAGCCCTGGTGGCATAGTGGTTGAGTGTGGTACTGAGACCCACAGAGCTGGCCGTTCAAATCCAGGCTGGGCCTCCCACTGCCACCAGAGGGCAGTGATGCCCTCCCAAATAATTTAATGGTTGAGCGGACACCACAACATGAGGCGCTGTAATAAAGGCATTAGGCAGGTCCAGAACCACTGCTTTGGTGACTGGAAAGGTACTGCCCCAGGGCATAAGCCAACAGATTCCTAAACTCTGACTCTGGAAATGTTATAAGGTGCTCAAGATAGGTGGCTATGAGTCAGAGTCAACCTGAAGGCACTTAGCAACAAAATGTCTGGTGTGGTAGAATCCTCATGGAAGCCGGTGTCTCCACTTACATATCTAAACCCTGGATTAGGACCAATTCCCAGAGCTTTATTTTTTATTTTTAATGCATTCTTTTGGAGAAGCAAGTCATTAAGATTAGCTATTCAGAGGGAGCAAGTAATAACAACATTACTTTGGATACTTCCCCCTCTTTGGATAGGAGAAGGGTATGCATGTACAGGGAGGGGAGAAGTTAATGATGACTGTGGTAGTTACATAATTTGTTGTCAATTTGAGACTTAAGGGTGAAGAGGTGGGGTTTAGTCTGTCAATCAGGTCACAGATTGATGAACTCATGTGGATGTGCTAAATAAATAAATAAAAAGCTCATTGGAGGTGGGACAAATGCTAACTCCCTGGGACACATTCTTTTTGACAAGATATATGGAGCTATGCTAGAGCTCTGGAACTGAACAAGCCAAATGGAGACCCCTGCCAATTCTCAGATGACTGTACTGCCACTGGATCCACAAGACTGTCCACCCACTGGCCTGTGATTTTCCTCCATTAGGTGCCATTGCATGTGTTTGATGAGTATGAAGAAGAATTTATAGATTGGTATCAGACATATGGGCTAATATTGGATTTATGGACTTGATATGGCCTGAACTGGGATGTTTTCATAATATACAATCATTCTTTGATTTGAGAGTATGTCTTACACATGTATGTGTCTCTCTGAATTTCTTTTGCTAGTCTACCCAGACTAACACAATGACCTATGAGAAAACCCATTACATATCCTTTGTCTTTAAGCATACTCTGAATGATTTAAAAAAATAACATAAGCATCTTTGGTTGTAGAGTGCTTACACATTGGGCTGCTAACCACAGGACAGCAGTTTAAATCTACCAACCACTCCATGGGGGAAAGACGAGGCTTTCTACTCTTATCAAGATTTACAATCTTGAAAAGCCACAAGGGCAGTTCTACACTGTCCTGTAGGATTAATATGAATGGAAACTGACTAAAGGGCAGTGAGTATTTCGAGTTTTAAAAAGCATATATGTACTAATTAAAGAGGAGTGTTGCTTGGAAAAGTATAAGATTTTCTGAAATTCCACAATGAATCATTTTTCTTCTTTGACTTACAGTTGATGAAATGATGAGAGCTAGAAACTGTCAAATCTAAGATATTCTTTGCCAATGGAAGCCCTGGGGCAAGAATAGTTGTTTACATGAATATTTCCAACATCTGCCTTTAGACGCACTGAGTGGTCAGTACAAATAAACAACTTTGTAATGTGGAAATGTTAAAAAACAGAATGAAATTTCATCCTCTAGATGCTAAGTTGTAAGTAGATTTGCTCCTAGAATAATTTACTTAAGGGGAATGATATTTAAACTTGTTCTTTCAAAACCCCAGATAAGACAAAAGCACAATGTTCCCTGGTCACCAGCCATAATGACCACTTTTTCAGCACTAATACGACTGAACCCCGAGGGAATGAGAAGACCTGTGTTCTACACATGATCTTATAGCTGAAAGAGCACAGGTGACAGAAGTGGGGCTTAGAAAAAAATAAGTGCTTACCTGACTGTGTTTAGAAGGGTTATTAAATATCTATGATTAAATGTTTCCTTAATTGTGAAATAAGAAGTGCATATTACAATGGCAAAGTCTTCTGAAACTGAAAATCATTGAAATAACTTAGCTCTCACTGTACAAAAAATAATAAAATATCATAAGACCACTGCATAGTTTAAAAAATAAACTAAACAACCATATCTCCAAGCATCAAATCAGTTGACATGAAACACAGACATTTGAAGCCTTTTATTATACTGAAGTTATTTTTTAAAATTAAAAAAACGTTTTTATTGTGATTTAGCAGAAGATTATGGAGCAAATCATTAACTTTACATTCAATGATTCATACTCATTTTGCTTCAACCCATCAACTGCAATGCCCTTAATGCAAAGGGTCACAAAATCCCTTGAGGCTTAGTTGAGGGGTGAAGGCTGGAACAAGGATGGGTCCTGACTGAGGGAACCTGGAATGCGTGCAAAGACCTGGGGTTAGTTCCTGGTCCTGTGGAATTAAAATGTGGAGGTGGTGAATTATTTAATGCGGCTCTTGTCAAAGTCTCTGTACCTCTCACCAAATGACCTTTTTCTCCATGGATCTGGGCAAAAAGGTAGGGGAAGACACTGATAGAATTTGCTTGTAAGGAATTGCTAACAAGATACACTATGAGTGGCTTCCTGCTCTATGTAAAAATGATCCTTTTGAGAAGCAAGTCAGAGGATCTACCTGCCAATGAAAACCAGAGTGGAATACACACTTGTGATCATGCATTCAGTTCTAGGACTTGATTTCACCAGCTTACATAACTTAAAGATTAGAACAATCTTCCAGACAGACAGTTGCGTTTTGTTTTGTGACATACTACCATTCACAACAAATAGGCCATTTTATTTTGTTGTGAATTCTGAGTGGCCGTGCATACGAAGGGGAGAAAGTGGTAGATCATGTCAGAAGTACTGGAGTGATATAGCAGTTTGGTAAGGCATGACTTTTAGCATATATTTAACTTCCACTTTCTTGGGACCAGTCTATTGTTAATTTTCAAGGCTTGTATCATCCATTAGTTTACCGGACTAATTGTTTCTATGTTCTTTAACTTTCATCATTCTTCTTTCCTCTGGATGGGGAGAAGCTAAAGATTGCATCTCATGTGACCACTCAGGATATTTTAGAACTCCTGTGTCCATTCCTCAAAATGAGATGTTGAACATTTTTATGAGCTATATTATCCAATTTAGCTGGCTATCTACTGAGACTATGGTCCTAATCATAACATTATGGTTATATCTAAGAAATTTTCATAATATTACCTCTTGTATGCTCTATCACATTAATGGATATATTTTCACCAAAGATATATTGGAGTGGCTGGTGGTTTGGAACTTCTGACCTTGAAGTTAGCAGCCCAGGGCTTAACACATTGTCCTAATCCTTGCTTATTATCTTCTGCCATGGCTCCTACAGATTATGTTTTGCCTTAGTGAATGAGTGCAAAAGGCTAATATATAGGGGAAAGAAATTTCGTTCTCTGGTGCTGATTGGGTGACCAACCAGCTAGATGACAGAATCAAATTCAGGTACCTGCTTGAATCAATCACCGACCAGTCTCCTTTCTGATGAGTGACTCGCCTACCATTACATTTTGATTATCTCCACGTGCCACTTGTTTTATATTTTAGTTAGCCGGTGTTGCTAGATTTCAGTATAAGATTACATTAATTGCTTACCTACTTACCTTTTACTTTTTAGAGGAAATAGATGGTGAGACTAAGAATTCTTAGCTAATTGAGATCAGAGCTCATAGTCTGTCACCCTAATCTCATGTTGATAATAATGGATGCTGGAGTAACCTCAACAATTAGGAATAATTGCTGTTTGGTAGTATCAATTGGTGATAATTTCCTAATAGAAACTTGGCTGTTACATGCAAATTTTTCCATGCCTTTTTTTGCCTACAGATGAATTTTATGCACTCCTTATAGGTACAATTTTAAATAACCCCACTTTTATCAGCAGTAGATTTACATGGGTAATCTTGTGTTGAATGTCTACATAGGGTACTTGTGGAACTCCACATTACCTTTATATATGCATAGTAATGCTGCCAGTAATTATTGGTAAATTGGTGTTAGAACATCTCATGTGGTAAAACAAGCATGAAGAGGAAACCCTTAGTCAAGAACTGTTTGGCTCAAAACAGTTCATTCCTAGTTATGGTATATCTGAATTAGATGCCTTTGAGAAACTTATCAGTCAGTATGAAAGAAATAACAGAAGAAAATCATTAAGGAATTAGAGTGTAAAATTAATCCCTGCATTTTTGACCAAAAAATGGCTTTGGACTTTTAACTAGCCCTGCAAGGTGGAGTTTGTATAGTACTCGAAACTTGATGCAGCTGGTTAAACAAAGCAGGAAAAGTAGAATAAGATGTACATAGAATTAGGCAATATATCTCATGGCTGCACTCTTACAGATATCTTCTTTGGGTAGCTACCATCAGGAATAGGTATATGTGCTAGAGGCTAGCAATAATTTTAATTCTGCTCAAAGTGGGCACCTTTCACTGCTGCCTCACGTATGATGCTGTGGTTAGTTGCTGTCAAGTTCATTCCTACCAGAGGGACACTATGCACAACAGAAGGACACACTGCTTGGTCCTGCAACATCCTCACAATTGTAAATATGCTTCAGTTCATTGTTGAAGCCATTGTGACATTCCAACTCTTTATGGGCTTTCCTTTCTTTCTCCACCTCTCTACCTTCCCAAGCATGACATCCATTTTCAGGGACTTGTCTTTCTTGAAAACATGTCCGAAGTCTCACCATCTTTGCCTCTAAGGAGCACTCTGGACTTACTTCTTCCAAGACAGATTGGTTTTTCCTGTTTGTAGTTCATGGCATTTTCAATATTCATTGCAAGCAGGGCATTTCAAATTCATCAATTCCCCTTCAGTGTTCTTTATTTAATACCGAAATTTCCCACGAGGTAATTGAAAATACCAAACTTTGGGGTAGGTGCACCTTCTTGTGGAGCAGATTTGTCTAATCCAATGCCTTGTTCAATCTGCTGCTTCCATGAGCATTGATTGTGGATCCAAGAGAGACAACTTGAACCCACAACCTATGGATTAGCATTCAAGTGCCTTAATCATTTCCCGCTACCTCAGGACTCTTCCAAGTATCATGTACATACTAAAACAAGCTATTTAATAGGAACTGTATTCTTCTTTAACTCTCTTATGATAAAAACTTGATTATTCACGTAATAATAGGCATGCCATACCATAGGAAGATAATTCAGTAATTTTGTGCTTGATTTGAAGAGTCTGGAAAAATGTTAAAATAATATACACACGAGAAATGTTCTTTATAGGTGCTCATATTATCAAAAGACCAAAACTAAAAACCGAACTTGCTGAATCACAGCAACTCCTGTGCGTTACTGAGACTGTAAATATTTATGGGAGGAGAAAGCACAGTCTTCCTTCCTCGGAGTTTTCTGTGGACCATGTGGATTTCAGCCAAACACATAATCACTAAACTACTAGGGCTCCCACTTTAATTTGATTTTTTTATTAGTTTATCATTTTATTGGTGCTCTTATAAATGTCATAGCATTCCATAATCCAAATAGCTCAAGCATAATTGTCTAATTGCTACTATAATAGTTCAAAACATTTTTTCTTCTTGAAATCTTTGATATCAGCTCCCCTTTATCTCCTCTCTCACTGAACCTTTCCCCCAGGAACCCTTGTTGTTATTGTTATGTAGTATTATTAATATTCGATTATATATATTTTTCACCTGAAATTCTGTTATTCGATCCCCTCCAGTGGAGTTCTACAGTCATCACTGCAATCAGATTTGCCTAATCCCCTTTCAATCTGCCACTCACACCTCATCTTCCCATATCCTTGTGGAATCATGACTCCCATTACTGTTTCTGTAGGATCATCCATCCTGGCCTTCATGCCTACAATGATCTTACTTATAAACCTGAAGATACACAGGTATAACATTATTAATGAACTGAAACCTAAGTCTTAATAGTAATGGGAGGAAATACTAAAGAACCAAAGGACATTTAATAGTTTCATCAGTGCTACGGCACAGTCTGACTTTCTCTCCCCTACACCTTGGCCCCTCCGTGAGGACCTGGGCCACTGCCTTGCAAGTGAACTTTGGGTCTCCACTTTGCCCACTCTTCTTCATATCCATTTGATGACTTGTTTTGAACTTCTGATACCTACTCCCTTTGACATCTCATGATCACATAGACTGGTGTGTTTCTTTTAAGTGGGCTTTGTTTCTTCCCTGCTCAATTTGTTTGACTACAAGCCTTCAAGACCCCAGATATTATACTTTTTTAATAGCCGGGCACAATCAGTTTTCTTCACTACATTTACTTATGCACCCTTTTTGTCGTTAGCAATCATGTCAGGCATGTGAGCATGATTATTAGAACAAACCATTCTTGTATGGTGAGATTTAAATAGAGACCCACAGTGCAGCTGCTTCCTTATTTAACTTACATATATTTACATGTATAGATAAATACATCTATATTTTTATGATTATGTATTTATATATCTATATTTATACATAAAATATATTTACTTTCTTATTGCTTTTTCTTTTTTCCTGCCCGCTATTATGCTTCTCCATCATCACCTCTCAGACACTTTTTGAATCTAACCTGACTAGGAAAACTGCAACCTCCTCAAGGTCAGTTTTATAACCCTTATTGTTTCTCTGTCCCTGTCATTATTGGCTCACCACTCATCTAGCCCTGCGCCTTCTCCCCTCCAAGCCCGCCTCCCCTGGGAACTGTTCAACCCGTTGCTCTCTCCATGCGTTTGCTTTTCCTGCCTATCTTATATAGCTAGGCATCATAACTATAATAATAAAATAAAATAAAAGAATAATAAATAAACATATAAATAGTTCCAAGTCTAATTGATGTCCTCATTCAGAGTATATTAAACCTTCTCTACTAAATAGGGGGCATGTCCTATTATAATCCCTCCACCCAATCATCTCCTGGCATTTGCTTACCTAACAGCACTTTTAGTCCTCGGCCTTCGTGCTCCACAGGCACACACCCCACAGATCCCTATTGCTCTTCCTGCAGTCAGGGATAGAGCGGACTAGTGCGCCACCCCCACCCAGTTACACCTTTTGACTTTCAGTTTTGCCCCACTGTGAGTCACCCCCAATCAGTTTGGGTAAGGTGCCAAGTACTCCCCCAGAGGCAGAAGTCTACAACTGTGATTTCGCAGGAATTCAAGGCTTTGCTCCAATCGCTCATCTGTTGCGCTCTCTTCTTGGTTTGACCTACGTGCACATCCAACCAGCTGCTCTCCCCGAACCGTATTTCCAGGGCCATGCTCTATAGTGACGTCATGCCTCAAGCCCTGTAGACATCTCTGGGAATGAGCTGCTCCAAGCGATCCCAAGAATTGGCATGACGAATTGGCAAGAATTCAGAAATGAGCCCTACTCTCTGACTCCCTTTCCTGTGGAGATGTAAACAATACGTTTCCCTTGCGTGGATTAGTGCCCTGGTCCCCCATTGCTGGCGGATTTTCTTTTCCCATCCCTCAGTGTGCTGTAAGGCAAATGAAAGAGGTGGAAAGATGCCTTTCAGCAAGTTACTATCTGCTTCTTTATATATACACACTTTTTTGTTTATTTATGTATTAATTGTTTGTTTGATGATGTATGTATCTTTAGGATTGTTCTGGCTCATGACTTGTGTCCTTGGCCCAGGAATTGTGTGCTGTGTGCATTTTCTCTTAGGCCTGTTCTGCTGCTTGGACTTACCTCAGTGGTCTCATGTCGTACTTGACCTTTTGTGCTTGGCTGACTTCACTCAGCATAATATCCTCCAAGTCTTTCAAGGTATCATCACTATTTTTAGGGCTGGATAGTGTCCCATTGTGTGTATATATTGGAGTTTTTAATTCATTTGTCTATTGATGGGCATTTGGCTGTTTGCAGTTTTTGCAATAGTAAATTGTGCAGTGATGATCGTTGGTAAACAGTCGGCTGGCCGTAGTCTATTTCTTAATTCTTCTGGATATTTGCCCAGTATTGGAGTTGCTGGGTTGTAAGGTATCTCAATTTCCAACTGTTTTAGGTATCTTCAAATTTCTTTCCATAATGGCAGTACATATCTATAAGACATATCAGTAGTGAATGAGAAATTCCTATCTCATCACACCCACTCCAATATTTGTTGCTTTCGGTTTTTTTTTTTTTTTAAATAGGGCTGTCTTTCTGGGTGTTAGTTTTTAATTGTTTTAATAGTTGTTTTAATTTGCATTTCCTGGGTGACTAATGATTAGGACATTTTCTCAAATTGATTATTTGGATTTCTTCCTTTGTGAATCATCTGTTTTAGTTTTTTGCCCACTTCCTCCAGGGTCTGTTTTTTTTTTCTTTTTTATTGTTGTGGCATTGGAGGATTCTGTACATTTCAGTAATAAGCTCTTTATCTGATGTCATGACTAACTATCATATCCCAGTCTCTGGGTTCTATTATTACTCTCTTGCTGAACACTTTCAATGTACACAAATGTTTTATCTTTAGTATGCCCTACCTATCTATTATATCTTTTTTTGAGATGGTATATTTAATTCTGATAGCTAATGTATTCCCACCACTAAGGTTTTTAGCTTTGTCCTGTCTTTTTCATTGATAATCCCGACAGTTTGTGGTTTAACTTAGAGATCTGAGATTCACCTTGAATTTTTTCTTTTGTATGGAGTGAGATAAGGATCTTGCTTCATTCTTCTGCAGGTTGATATACAGTTTTTCCAGCACCATTTGTTAAACAGGGCATTTGTTTCCCATCTGATATTTTGGGGGGCCCTTATCAAAGATTAGTTGTCTTCTCTGTTGATTTTATTTCTGGATTTTCTGTTCTCATCCACTGGTTGCAATGTCTTTCATTATATCAGTACCGTGATGTTTTACCAACTGTGTCTGTGCAAAAAGAAGTCTGGTAAAGCAAGCCCACTCACTTTATTCTTCTTCTTGAGGTATGCTCTGCCAACTCTGGCCTTCTTCTCTTTCCATATGAACCTGGTTATCAGTTTTTTTTCATTTCTTTGGGAAAGGATGCTGACATTTATATTGGGATTTCATTAAACTTGTGAAGTGCCTTTGGTAGTATTGATATCTTTACAATATTGAGTTTTCTGATCCACAAGCATGTTTTTGAAGGTTGCTTTTGATTTCTTGTCACAATGTGTTCTATTCCCTAGCACAGGTCTTTTGTTTGTTCGGTTAGGATCCTTGGATCAGGGGTGCTCAAATTTAGTATGGGTAGATCGCATGGCATTTAAAAAATAGATGGTTGTGTTGACAGCTGGTGTTAGATTTAGGGCTAGTTTTACGGTTATTGTCAGGGTTAGAATAAGAGGTAGGTTGGGCGTGATCAACATATTGAGCAGCCCTGCCCTAGATGATTCACTTTATGTTTGGCTATTTTGAAGGGTACTATCTTCTTGATCTCTTTTTCTGTAATCTCATCAGTTGTATATAGCAGAAATTCAACTGACTTCTGCTTGTTGATCTTACATCCTACCAACATACCATATTCCTCTAGCACTTCCAGAATTTCTGTTAAGGAGTCTTTGGGGTTCTCAGTATATAAAATCATGTTATCTGCAAATAATAATAATTTCACTTGTTCTTTCCCCAGACATATACTTCTGATATCATTCTGTTGCCTTATATTAGTAGTTAGGACCTCCAATATGATGTGGAATAAAAGTGAGGACAGGGAGAATTCTTGCCTGATCCACTTTTTTCAATGGGAATATTTTCCTACTTTCTCCATTGATTGTAAGGCTTTAGTTATATTGAGGTAATTTTCCTCCAGTCCTGTCTCCTCAAATAACTTAATTTGGAATGGGTTTTGAATGCTGTCAAGTGCTTTTTCTGCATCTCTTGATATTATCATGTGACTTTCCTCCCTTTTCATTTCAATGTGGTGGATAATGTTAATGGAGTTTCGCATGTTAAACCATCCCTGCATCCCTGGCATGAATCCCACTTGGCCATTATGGATTATATATTCTATATACCTTTCTATTCTATTGGCCAAGATTTTGTTAAAGATTTTTGCATCTATGCTCATTAGAGATATTGGTCTGTAATTTTCTATTCTTGTGGGATCCTTGCCCAGTTTTGGTATCAGTGTTATACTAGCTTCATAGAATATGTTTGGGAGTTCACTATTTTTTTCTATGTTATGGAAGAGCTTGTGTAGAATTGGGGTCAGTTCTTCTTGGAATTCTTGGTAGAATTCTCCTGCCCAGGACTTTTTCTGGGTGGTAGTTCTTTGATAACCTTATCTATTTCTTCTTTTGCTATGCATCTTTTCAAGTTATTGATGTCTATGTGAGATAATCTGTGGAGGGTTTGTTTTTCCCTTTATATGTCCCTTTATATACAAATTATTGTATCTGTTAGAGTACAGGCCTTCCTAGTACTGTGTAATTAGCATTTTGATTTCATTGAGGTCTGTTGTAATTTCCCCCTTTTCATCCTTCAACCTGATATTGATGTCTGTTCCTATATTTTATTAGAATTGCAATTCTGTTAATCCTTTCAGAGAACAGCTTTCATCGTGTTAATTTTCTCAATGTTTGTTTATTTTCCCACCATTAATCTTCACTCAGATTTTTATAACTTTCCTTTTGCTATTAGAAGAATCACTCTGTTTACTTTGTTCCAATTGCTGAAGGGTGATAAGCTGTCACTTATAAGCCCATATTCCTTCTAGATATGTGTATTTATCGCTATCAAGCATCCTCTGATGACTGCTTTTACTATATCCTATAGATTTGGGTATGTTGTAATCCCATTCTCATTAATTTCCAGAAACTTCCTAATTTTGCTTCTAATTTGTGCCATTATCACTCATTTTTAAGATGTTATTCATCCTCCAAATATTTTCTCCCCCCCCTTTTTTCTTTTATTTTCTTTAGCTTTTGGATATGATCATCAGAGAAAGAAGTCGGAGTAACCTCTATATGTTTGAATTTATCCAAACTTGACTTGTGTACCAACACGTGGTCTATTTTTGAATTCATGTCATGTGCACTGGAAAAGAATGCACACATTTTTTTGCTGTTGGGTGGAGGACTTTGAATATGTCTCTTAGTTCAAAATTCATGGGTCTCTTTTTGGGAGCATGTATGCTTATTATGATCACTGCCTTTTGGTTTACTAAGCCTTGAGTATTATAGTACCTATACTTATTTCTAGTTCTGTCCTACACCTTGAGTATAATTTTGTCACAGACTAGAATTGCAACTCCTGCCTTTTTTAGATTGCTGTTAGCATGTCATATTTTACACCAATCTTTGATCTTCAGCCTGTTTTTGTCTTGAGCGTGAGATGTGTCTCTTGTAGAGAAGCATTTAATGGACTTTGTTTCCTAATCAAGGCTGCTAATCTTTGTCCTTTAATGGATGAGTTCAGACCACTGACATTCAGAGTAATTATTTCCATCTGTGGATTCTCTCCTTCCATCCTGTACATTTTGTGGTAGAAGTTTTATGACCTCCCTCAATAGCTGTATGTTGTGTATGTATGGGGGGATTCATTCTTGCCTTCTTTTCACTGTTGAGTCAAGACATCATGGGTACTTTTTCAGTGCACCAGTTTCTGGGTAGTGTTACATTTTGCAATAGTCTCATGTTTGTTTTCTGTGGATGTTGGTTTTCTGTCCAAAGCGAGTTGGGAAGTAGTTTTTGTATTGCCGGATTTTTAAAAACATATTTTCAAAAAATTTTCCTGATCTTGGAAAACTCTTACCTCTATTCTATTTTGATGGAGCATTTGGTGGGGTGATAGATTCTAGGATTATCCTTATCTCCTTCAACTTTCAGAAATGTTAATCTAGTCTCTCCTTTTCATGGTTTCTGCTAATAAGTTTGAGCATAATCTTATCTGATTACCCTTATAGGTGACTGACATTTTCCCTCTAGCTTCTCTTAAGATTTTCTCCTTCTCCTAAAAGTTGGATATATGACATGGTGTGTTCTTCTTAGGGTTCAGTCTAGATGGTGACCTCTCTGCTTCCTGAATGATTGGTATTCCTTCATTAAGTTGGGGAAGATTTCTTCCAAGATTTCCTTGCTATTGGGGCTGTTAATTTAATTATATCTTTCATTGGTATCCCAATTGGTATTCCAATTATCCAAATATTGTTCCTCTTCATTAATCTCCTTATTTCTTTAGCTTCTTTGATTGTGTTATTTGGTCACATTTGTTGTATTCTGCCTGAGTATTTTTGAGGTCACTGACATTATTCTCTGTCTCTTCCAGCCCATTGGTAAGGTCTTTTATTGTTCTCTTTTCTTCTTCTGCCTCATCTCTTTACTCAGCAGTTCTCAACCTCTGGGTTGAGATCCCTTTGGGGGGTCGAACAACTCTTTCATAGGGGTTGCCTGTTTCATAACAGTAGTTAATATACTATGAATAGTAACAAAAATAAATTTATGGTGAGGGGCATCACAATGTGAGGAAGTGTATTAAAGGGTCATGGCATTAGGAAGGTTGAGAACCACTGCCTTAACTCTTGTATTTCACTGCAGAGGGTGTATTCTACCCTTTCAATTTTTTCATCTTTCTTCTTTATTGATTCCCTCATCCTGAATGATTTTAAGCAGCTTTCTGAAGATTTTTCCCTCTGGTGGTTCAAAGTCTGCTTCTTTTATATACGACTCTTTGTTCAGATCCTCTTTAGAGATTGTGGTTTGTTTCTCTTGCTGTCTTGTATTGATTGCTGATGTGGGTAGTGGATTATGAAGCATTTTCGTGTTGCTGGGGGGTATTTGTTACATATGACACATGAAGCACAGTGGAAAAAACTGACTGGGTTCATGTGCAGTTGTGGGTTGGGGTTGCTGGAGGCTCAAGCAGTGGGTGGCCTGTTGCCATGGTTCACTGGCTAAACTGGCTGCATTTTTAGCTCAGTTTGTGCTGGCTGGGGGCAGCCAAACACTGGATTCAGGGTGAACCAGCGGTGCTAATGAAGAGACGAGAGTGGTCACTTTGCAAGTCCCATGTGGCACCACTGACGTGACCTGCATAGGCTGGGCTGGTTGAATCCATGGGCCAATAAGGTGGTGGGAGGGGAGAAAGGGCAGATCATACAGCAGCCATGGGTCTATGACAAACAGCTGTAGGCCACTAGCAGCAAGGGTGGCAGGAAGTGAGCAGTGGCAAGTGAGTCTCCCATGTCATGAGCCATGAGAGAAGGGTTCTGTGGGCAGTCAGCGATGGGAGAAGAGTCCCAAGGGCTGCAAGAAGCAGGGGACAGGGCCTCTGGCCATGACCATGGATAGAGGGGCCTTCAGGCCACATGGAACTCCCATTTTTAGCAGAGGAAGTCTCAAGTCTATGGTTTCTCCCATCTTGATTCCTGTCCTATTTATAATAAAGAATTCAGTCAAAAAATGGAAACTACAATCAGTCAAGGAAATCATTTGTTTGTTTTAATTGGAAAAAGAACACTAACAGCAAAATTCATGAAATGACATAGCAATAGTCTGAACACCTCAATTGTTAAAATATTTCAATTGGTATCCCATAAATTCTTGGACCTTGTTTTTCGCTATTTCTTTCCATGTGCATTGTTTAGTTACTCAAATCTTATGGCATCAAGTCAAATTCAATCTATAGTCTAGGTATATCTAGTCCCTTTAAGTCTATCATTATACTAATTCTATTCAGAATAAGCTATTAAATCTCTTAACCATCTGTCTTTCCTTCATCTCTGATATTTCAAAGGTTAAAAGGAAAACAAGCTGCTTTCTAGTAAACTCCAACTCATGGTAGTCTTGAATGTATCAGAGTAGAACTGTATTCAACAAAATTTTCAATGGCTAATTTTTAAAACATAGTTTGCGATACCTATCTTATAAGGTTCTTCTCAATGAATTTGAACTTTCAGTTCACAGGTGAATACATTAACAATTAACGCCACTTTTAATACTACTGTAGCACAAAAAATATGGCAAAATGTGTGAATTTTCTTCTTGAACTGCCTTTTCCCTTTTTTAATCTATCATAGCCTACTTTCATGAAAGTAATGAAAAGTAAGTCAGACTGCAATGTTAATAGAGGAGCACTTTAGCAGAAAAAGTAAAGCAGAAAGAAAGATGCTCTAACTAGGAAAGGTTAAGTCAATCAATATATAAGAAGTTATGCTTGGTCTTATTTCACTTTTTATCTTTTAGCTATAAAACCTCTTGTTTCCGAAAATCCAATAAATGATACAATTATGCATGATGATATAATATTCACAGTTTCTCTGAAAACTATTCAAAATAATCTAAGAATTTCAAGAATTTTATCATTTAACATCTGATCATACTTAACATGGAGCAAGGGATATCATTGCAGAAGTCAAATGAATCATGGCTCAAAGCAGAAAGTATTAGAAAGATGTTTGCTTGTGTTTCATTGACTACACAAAGGCATTTGTGTGGACCATAATAAACTGTGAATAACCTTGAGGATAATAGAAATTCCAAACTCGTTCATGAATAAAGAGGCAGTTGTGTGAAAAGAACAGAGATACTGCCTGGGTTAAATAAGGTGTGTCTTAGGGTTGTATTTTGTCACCATACTTGTTCAATCTATATGCTAAGCAAATCATAAGGAAAGCTGAAATATCAGGATTAGAGGAAGGCTTATTAACCACCTATAGTATGCTTATGACACAAACTTGATTACAGAAAGTGAGGAGACTTGAAACACTTGCTGATGAGGATCAAGGTTTGTAGCCTTCAGTAAGGTAATCCGTAATCCTCACAACCGGACCAAAAGGTTACACCTTGATAAATGGAGAAAAGCTTGAAGTGGTCAAAGAATGTGTCTTGCTTGGATCCACTATTCATGCTTATAGAAGCAGTAGTGAAGAGATCAAAAAATATATTGCCTTAGGCAAATCTTCTGCACAAGACCTCTCTTGAGTCGTGAAGAGCAAGGATGTTACTTTGAAGACTAAAAGGTACCTGACCCAAGCCATGGGAGTCTCCATTCCATCGTATGCATAGGAAAGTTGGACAGGAAATAAGAACATTGAAGAATTGATGACTTCAAAATGAGGTACTATAAAAGAATAGTGAAAGTACCATGGATAGCTAAAATGACAAGGATGCCCCTTAGAGGCAAGGATGGCAAGTCTTTGTCTCACATGCTTTGGACGTATTGTCAGAAGGGACCAGGCCAGGGGGAAGGACATCATTTCTGGTAAAGTGGAGGAACAACAAACAAGTGGAAGGCCCGTGACAAGGAGGATTGACCCAGTGACTGCATCGATGGACTCGTGCACAGGAGCAGTCATGAGGATGATGAAGGACTGGGTGGTGTTTTCTTCTGTTGGGCATAGGGTGCTATGGGTCAGAGCCTACTCTATGACACCTGGAAACAACAGCACTTAAAATATATATTTTATTTTCTAAATTGATGCTAAATTTTGCTTACATCTTTGAGTTATTTTCTTAACAGAAAAATTATGAGAGAAATGTTAAAGGACTTTATAATATTCTACAAAGTCTGTCTTCTGGAATTTCTTTGGGATTCTGGCTATTTTGTGGCAGTATAAAAAATAGCTTCAGTAAAACTTTTGACTGATTCATTCATCTTCTCTTGGCTTGCTAGCACATTTAATCTGATAAAGACAAAGAAAATCTGCTATTTGGAGATGCTAATTACTGAATTAAGTTTACCTGTCTTATAGGAAATATAGAAAATGTAGGTAATGCCCTCTGTTAAGTGGATGAAATATTATAATTTGAGGTATAATGCTAAACTATGTTTAATGAGCATAGTATAGAAAATGGAAATGTGATACACAATAATATGTGTGGGCTATGTTTTTCAAATAGTGATCCTTTGCAAGGCACATTCTAGTACTCAGCATCAGATACTATGGCCAAATAATCTTTTGGGGTGGTTGAGGTACTCTGTTGTTATCAAGCACCCAAGAAAATCCAAGTGCGTACACATTATTGATGAGCACCCAGGGAGGTTGATAGTGTTCAAATGTGCTAATAAATGATAAGTGAAATGTGCTATAAATAAAACAATAAGTGAGTAAGTGAGCAAGCATCTCACAGAGAATCTTAAATGAAATATGCAGATAGACATTTTATATTTTTACAAACTGGCTGGGGAACTTTTCTCTTGCCATTGTTCAAAAACTTAATGTTAAAAAAGCATTCTGTTTCCATAGACAACATTAGATGTAGATGTAAACTTCTGGAGAGATCCCAGAGAAACTTTCTAGATGTAAATAAACCAATTCTAGGCAAGAAAGTCCCTTTACCATCTGCTGTGGTATCTAGCTTGTTACTGCTCATACTAACTGTATGTACAACAGGAAAAATACTAGTTGGTTCTACACTATCCTTACAGTCATTGCTATGTTTGAGCCCCTTGTTCCAGACACTGTGTCAATGTATCTCATGGAGAATATTTTGTTTTTCGTGCACCGTTTAAGTTAGACTGAGTTTCCTAGAGAAATAAAACCAGTGACACTCATATGTATATAAGAAAACTTTATATCAAGAAAGTATTTCAGCTCAAGTCTACTACTCAAGTAGTACTACTCAAGTCCATGGGTCAGATGCTAGGTGGCATCTCCTTCAGACTCTTGACATTGTCAGTAAATGAAGCAGAAGGGTGAAGTAAGAAGCTAAGAGACCACAGGCTGGAACCAGTGAACAAGAAGGCAAAGAGCAAGAGAGAGACATTCCCAGTGTCTTTCTTATGAAAAAGACAGGTGTTGCTAAAAAAGACGACACCCCCAAGAGTTCATCATTAGGCTGCGGCATGATTGAGAGGTTGGAATCCACCCCCAAGTGCATACAGGCGCCCTGAAGTTGACATAAAATCTGACCATCACAAATCACCCCTTGTTAACTTGACACCAGCTCACACTTTAACCATACATAATCCCAACCAAATAATAATAAAATGATATTTGTGTCTCACAGGATACAACTAAAATGCGTACTCCAAAAATGTACCAGCTCCATTTACATTTTATAGTCTATAAATAAATAAAATGAAAATATTTGATGCCTAATCATTGCAATGCTATGAACCACCCACACCTGAATCCTATGACCCTATCAATATCTCCCCATGCGCTTCTGTAGATCCATTAGAAAAAGAGAAAACTCATCAATAGACATCTTCCTTTGTTTCACTTAGTTGAGACTGAAGACCCAGGATGTTTGTAAACTGACCACTTCCTGCCTTTATCTCCCTTTTTGTATATTCAATTTCTGAATTTCCCATTCCTGTCAATCCAGAGCTCTGAGGAAACGAACATGTTCTTTGTTGTGAAGAAACTTCATTCCAGCAATTTATGTGTTTGAATCCATAAGAAAGGTCAAATCAAGAGCAGGTCATCCATTAAAACAGAAAGATAAATCTGTCAATTCATAGAGTCAAGTGTGTTTCTTCTCATCGGGCTGTGTCTGGTTAACTCAGTCCAAGCCATTCGTGCTAGGTCAGTGGGTTCTAGGAGCAAGCTCTGGAATTCAAACTCTTCCCATCATTTCAGAACACTTGTCCTTTCATATATACCTCAGGTTTGATCATGCCATAGACTCAGTTTCGTTTCTTAAATTACAGTCCAGCTAGCTCTTCCTTACGTGTCAGAGGCCAGATTCAACCGTTTTCTTCATGACTTGCATCAAGTGCATGCTTGCTCTTCAACACTGTGCTACACAACAACTCTAGTTTTAAATTAGGCTTTAAATTTTCCTGACAACCATTTCCAGGAGCATTGATTGTAGGTTCAAGAAAGATGAAATCTCTCACAGCTTCTTTTTTTTATCTGTTTATCATGAAGTTACATATTAGACAAGGTATGAAGATTTTGGTTTTCTTTGCATTAAGTTGAATCCATATAGAAGGTTATAAGCATTGATCTTCATTCATTAGTATTTGCTTCAATTCTTCCTTACTTTCATTAAGTAAAGTTACATCATCAGCATCTCAGTCTAGTAAATAAATAATTTTTGAGTCCTTAAATAATTTCAAAGGAAAACAAATATTGAAAATTTGGTTATATGGCATAGCTCTTTATACACATTCTTTTGATTCTTAGTTTATTATATTACAAAGTGACTGTACGTTTTGGTCATATTAATGAAATTATATTGTTATTCTGACACTCCAGAAGTCTTAAAGTGGTGTGTGTGCTTTCAGTGGGTGAGCTTACTATATTTGCTAAATTGTTTGTGTATGAGTTATCAATTGCTTGTTTCCCACTTAAATAGAAGTTGGTTAACTGGGTTATTATGGGCAATTGAATACACTCCAGAAACCTGTGATAATTACATAAAATATTGTTTTACATAAAATATTTTACATAAAATATTTTTACATAAAATATTTTTTTTACATAAAATATTGCACTGTCAGGCTGAGCCCCAGAGGTGTAGTGATTGAGTGTGGCACTGCGGCCCACTGGCTTGGCGGTTCAAATCCAGCGGCAGCTCTCCAGGAGCAAAGCTGGGCCTCCCACTCCCACCAGAGGCAGTGATGCCTTAAACAACAACAACAACAAACTACAAAAAAAAACCCTCAGGTCGGTGAAACTCGGGGCTGCTCTCCCTCCTTGCACAGAGTGGGGACAGCTCCTGTGCAGGTCTCTAATAAATTTGCCTTACTAGAAAAAAAAATTGCACTGTCATAATGGAGGTCCCCACTGGCGTAGCTTAGAGTTTGACTATGAACCCAAAGATTTGGGCCCACTCAGTCCTGCTTTGGAACACACACCTATTGATCTACCCTGAAACCCTACAAGGTAGTTCTAATCTGTACACATAAGTTGGACTCAGCTCCATGAAAACTGCTATCAACAGCAATAACACTGACAAAATAGAACGTTGTTGGGTGTCATTGAGTCAATTAAAATCCATAAAGACTTCATGTGACAGGACAGAGCAGCTCCTCATGGTTTCCTTGGTTCTGTATGAAATCAGATTGCCAAGTCTTTCTCCGTTGAAAACTCTGGGCACATTTAAGCTTCAAGACTTTTGATTTTAGTTGTTGAGAACTTAAGCATTCCAATACCAGGCTACTTTTTCATTAAAGAAGTAGTCCATTATTAAGCACCAAACACTTATGAGACCTTCCTAATAATCAAAACCTTCTCCAAAAATTGACTTTTTTGGTCATCTAAAATTAGAATCTCAATTTAGAGAGTGAGGGAGAAAATTTTCAG